>JANHAD010000293.1:0-28556 GCA_026226035.1 Clarireedia monteithiana
TCCTTATTAGCTGTCGCCTACTTGCTAGCGCCCGGATAAAGCTCAAAGACTCCCTTAATACGCACCACCTCAGCCTCCCCCTTTTATTAGATACCAAGCCCGGCATCGAAGCCACCCTCGAATTCCTGCGCGAGACCGAAATCTGCACCCGCAAATATCACCTGACCCGGTCACCTAACCTCTAAATTGCTTACTAATCATTTTAGATTATCAAATTGGATTATCAAATTGTTATCATTAAAGCTTAATGCTGGTTTAATATCCGATATTTAGACGGATAATGCTTAATGTCGTCTTAATGTTGTACAATTAGGCCGGTTCAGCTTAATGCTTTCTTTAATATCGTGGGACGAAGTTGGGATTTTTTTTTTTTTATTTTTTTTTTATTTATTTTAACGACTTATGTGAGTCTAAGACTATAGTAGGTCGGCTAGCGGCTAACCCGCTAGCGGCTAGGTATATATAGTGTTAAAATATATGCAATGCCTTATATAGTAAAGAGATATTAAGGGTCTAGCCCTAGTTAAAGAAATAATAATAAAAGTAACAATAATAGCTTTAAAACTTCGAATCCAAAATCATGATATTAAGGAAAGTATTAAGTTAAACTAGCCTAATTGTATAATATTAAGACGATATTAAGTATTGTCCGTCCAAATATCGAATATTAAGCTGGTATTAAGCTTAGTAATAATAATTTGATAATTTTAATTTGATTAGTAAGCAGTTTAAAGGTTAAGTGACTAGGTCGAGTGATATTTTCGAGTATAAATCTTTGTATCTCGTAGGAATTCAAGTGTAGCTTCGATACTAGGCTTAGTATCTAATAAAAGGGGGAGACTGAGGTAGTATATATTAAGTGAGTCTTTGAGCTTTAGCTGAGCGTTAGTAAGTAGGCGATAGTTGATAAGAAGGTGTTTTGAAGTCTCTTTTTTACTGTATTTATACTTGTTATTACTAGTTAGGCTGAGATAGTGTGTATAGGCTTTGAAGTAGCTATAGCCTAGTTTTAGCTGATAAAAGGCGTTAGTAGTAGCTTGTTTGATCTCAGAAAAGATTACTATTTTGGTTTTAGATCCTAATTTGTAAATTGAGGTGTAATTAGTCTTAGAATTAGTATTATACTTCGATTTAGCGTATTATTCCAATGCTAATTTCTATTTTTAAGTCTTAATTCTTTTAATGCTAGCGCCTAAGTAGGCGAAGCTAGTTATATAAGAGTCCGGATCCTTGCTAATACTCGCTTTAGCTAGTTTATCCACTATTTCGTTCTTATCGACATTGTAGTATTCTGAAACCCAGGCTAATTTGATACTAATACTTTTATTGACTATTTGAGTGTTAGTGTTATATATTCTTATTAATTATTCTTAGCCTAGGTTGTTGTTTAGTGATTGAAGCCTAAGTAGAGCAGCTTGATTGTCGCTATATATTGTGTATTCTTAGTTTAGCCAAGTTAGCTAGTTTGCTAATTTGATAGCTTGAGTGATTCCTTCTAATTTACTATTGTAAACTAGCTGATTTGAGCTAATATTCCACTTATACACTCGGATTAGCTCTTGATTAGCGTCTAAGAGAGCTAGTTCAACCTCTATTCTAATCTCGGTTTACAATTAGAACTTATTAGTATAAAGGGAGTATTTATTATTAACTTATATTAGCGTTAAGTCTCGATAATCTAAAGCTTCGTCTTCTTTAGAAAGACAGTTAATCTGGATATTAAAAGAGCTAGCGGGAGTTTAAAAAGGGAATTTGAATAGCTATATCGATTCTAAGCTAGCTATATCGACTAGCAGGTATATTGACTACCTAATTCAATCAATTTGAGTTGGCTTTAGCTTCGACTTTGATTTAAGCTTCTTAATTTGTAGTAAGACTGGCTAGTCGCTATCTAAGCTTATAATATTATAGTGATTATCACAATAGCTATCTCAATAATCCTCTCAAAGAAGCTTATAAATTAGATAGCTTCTTAAGAGTTTAAGAGATCGAAAGGTGTATTAGCGGGCGGCGCTAGCAAGCCTAATATCCGGAGATATTAGCGCGGCTTCGATATCTATAATCAAGGCTAGATTAGTCTTAAATACTCTTAGTATTTTCTAGAGAGTGAGGTTTTAAAAACTTTAAAGTTGACTTTTAAAATTAGTTTATCTTTTATATTAAATCGAGAAGCTGTAGTTTGAGATACTAGCGATACAAGCGACGTATAGTTAGTGTATAGCGAAAAGGGATAAGCTGGTCTAAATATTAGCTAAACAATTAATTTGAAAAAAAGCTGATTTAGCTTGATTAATCCGAGTTGAGATATAATTCTTGTATTTTAGCGTATTATCAAACTAAATTCCCAGCTACCTCACTAGCTTAGAAGGGTGTATAACTTGTTAGTCTAGCAATTTAACCGAGTTAGTCGTTGAACCTTTAGAAAAGAAGTAGATTAGCTTGGTTTTTTCAAAGTTAAACTCGATATTATTCGCTGTTTCGAGAGTATATAGCTTATTAGCCTCTCTTTTCAAAGTCTCACAATTCTTCTTAAGACTAGTCAAGCTAGTAGTTAATATAATATCGTTTATATAGCTCCAAACTAAATAGTTAATAATTAGGAAAAGATTCCTAATATAAATTAAAAATAAAATCGGACTAATCAAGTTACTTTAAAGGATTCTAATATTAATAGCTTTAAAAAGCTTAATTTAATTATCGAAGGCTAATCTCAACTGCTTAGCTTTCAAAAAGTAGTTAACTTAGATTATAAGACTAAGTAGAAATTTTAACTCTTTTAAAATAATAAGTAATCGGTTCTTAAATATATAATTGAAAGCCTTTTTGATATTGAGAAATAAGACTAATATCTTAAACTTATTTATATAATCTCCCTCGATTTTATTCGCTAACAACAATATTATATTGATTATAAACTTTTTCAATTTACTTTCAATTTGAAAGTTGTATAGTAGAGTGCTAGTCTTAGTTAAATAATCTAATCTCTTTACTAATATTCTCTTATTAATCTTCTTAAAGTAGTTTAATAGTAATATCACTTTATAAACTTTAAAAATCGAATAATCAAGCTTTTTTAACTTTTTAAAGATAGTTTTTATTATTTAATACTAGTAAGTTAAGTAGTATCTGAAATTGATAAGAAGGTTGAAGACTTTATAAAATAAGTTAGAAATAACTTAATAAGCTTTAATGATAATTTCCTAGCTAATTCTATTTAGCCTCAGAGTTTTTCTTTTAATTTTTGTTAAACAAGTTCTTTCCAGCTCGCTAGCGGCTAGCTTAGGCTAAGTATCGACTTTATAAGTATTTTAAGTAGAACTAGTCGAAATTGAAGGCTCTAGAAACAAGGTAGCTTTTAGAATAACTACTTTTTTATTAAAAGTTGATTAGTTTAAAATTAAAAGTAGTTATTAACTTAAATAGCTTTTTATATAGTTAAAAGCTTTGAAAATTAACTTTAAGTCTTTAGTCTCTAAGAAGATATTCTAGTAACTTCACTTAGTATATTTAATAGTTGAGAAATATAAATTTTTAATTAAATTATAACTTTAACTTTAACTTCTTTATTTTCTTAGTATTACTTTATATAGCTTCTTTAACTTAGAGGTTTATTATAATTTAACTTTTAACTTAGGTTTTATTCTCAGAATCGTATTAACTACTACTAGTTCGATTAGTTATATTAACTTAGAAGAGATATTCTTAAAATATATTATATTTAATACTTCAAAGTTTAAACTAGTTCTTGTAACTTTTAAAGAGTTTTAGTTAAGAATTAGACTTTTCTTAGTTAAATTCACTAGCTTATCTTTAAACAAATTCTAATTAGCTTTCTTAGTATTAAAGAATTAAAAAGGATTTAAATAGTTTTAAATATTTAAATTCTTAATTGTAAAGAAGATAAGTAAGTAATCTAAACTTAAGCTATTAAATACTTACTAGTTATTAATACACTTTGCTACTTTTAAAGTAGTAAGTATTAAATCTAAGACTAAAAAGCTAATACTTTGAAAGAAAATTTTAACTTCAATTTTATTTAAAAGTTCGAGGTTATTATCTTCAATCTAACTAACTAATCGGGTTCTAGTTTAATTGTTAGCTACTAAGAGGTTCTATTAAGAGTAATAAATATTGAAATCTTTTAAAATAAACGAATTAGTCGAGATAACTCTTAGAAATAAACTTCTTTCAACTGTTTTAAACTTCTTACTTTCTTACTAACTAATTTTATTATAGATATTAATTATCTTAAATATATTGGTTCTCTAACTAAGTTGGACTATTAATAAGTTCGAATTCAAATTATCTGATACTAATATTACTTCAATCTCAAGAACTTTTAAAATATATATTAAAGTTCAAGATTTGAATTCACAGATTAATATTAAGAGTTAATTGAAGTTAAAGTAAAATATAAATTGACTTTAAAGGTAATTCTAGTTTTTAACTATAATTCAAGGCTTTTAGATTATTAATAAGTCAATTTTTAACTTAATAATAAAGTTGAGAGCTACTTTAGTTTCTAATAAACTTTTATTAAAATTTATTTATAATACTTAGATATCTTAACTATTTATAAATTTATATTAAGTCTCTTTATAACTTTATATACTTTATATAATTTGGAATCGCTAATGTAGAGTAGTGAGTAGTTATAATACTTTAAAACTAAGTAAAAATAAACTTTTCTATAAATATTACAAATATTATAAAAGTGCTAAAAAGTTGAATAAAGTTCTATATATAGGTTATATTTAACTTAGCGTTGGTAAAATTAAGTTATATACTCGAATTCTTAGTATTTAGTATACTAAATTGACTTTATTATATTTAATAATTTCTTAGCTTTAATTAATATTTCGATAATATAAACTTGATTTCTAATATATCTCTCAACTTCTTTATTAGTTTTAAAAAAGATTATTATTAATCCCACTTATTTAACTATATAATTAGCTTCTGAAAAGAGTTAATAAGAAGTTTCAATTGATTTAAAGTTAAAAGAGAAGTTAAAAGTTTTTATCTCTTTTAAGATTAGTTTTATATTTTCAAAAGTATTAAAGTTGTTTATAGAGATTTTATATAGTACTACTTTATATTAAAGTTCGTTTTTTTAAATAGTTTTAAAATTAATAAGATTTTTTTAAATATCGAGTTTCTTAATTAAGAAATCGATAGTGAAAGAAGATATAATAGTTAAGACTAAGTTTTTCTTGTTAATAGTATTAGTAATAGTTAAGATAATTAGATCTTTAACCTCTTTAATTTTAAAAGCTTTATTTATTAAGTTGCGAATAAGTAAAGTTGAAAAAGAGGTTAGAATGTTATAAATTAGAATTAGTTGATTTTAAAGTTTAGATTTAGTTTAAAGCTTAACTTTAGATTTAACAATTGTCTATTTAAAAACTTTAAAAGCCTTAGTATTAGTAATATTAGTAAAGGTAGCTTGAGTCGGATTTTAAATGATTTTCGTTACTTTTAATATTAGTTAAGTTTTCAAGATAGTAAAAATTACTAAGAGGGTTATAGAAAGTATAGTCGAAGTTTTAGTAAGAGTTTTAATAGAAGCTTTAGCTTTAGTTTAGACTTCGACTTAACAAGTTATATATTCTAAGTTGTTGATCTAAAAGGCTAATTAGTTAATAACTTTTTTGACTTTTTCGAATTCAATATAATTGTGAAATATCTTTTTTTTTTTTTTTATTTTTTTTTTATTTTTACAACTTATATAAGTTTGAGATTATAATAAGTTGGCTAGCAGCTATCTTACTAGCAGCTAAGTATATATAGTGTTTTAGGTATATACAATATTATATATAATAAAGAGATATTAAAAGACTAATCTTAGTTAAAGAAATAATAATAAAAATAATAATAATAGCGTTTTAAATTCAAACTTTATTTTATAATATTAAGGAAAGTATTAAATTGAATTAGCTTAATTATATAATATTAAGACGATATTAAATATTATTCGTTTAAATATCGGATATTAAGTTGATATTAAACTTTAATAATAATAATTTAATAATTTAATTTAATAATCTAAAGTAATTAGTAAGTAATTTAAAGGTTAGATAACTAGATTAAATAATATTTACAAATACAGATTTCGGTTTTATATAGGAATTCGAAAGTAACTTCGATATTAAGCTTAGTATTTAATAAAAGAAAGAGGTTAAAGTGATTTATATTAAAAGAGTTTTTAAGCTTTATCTAAGTGCTAGTAAGTAGGTAATAGCTAATAAGAAGATATTTAGAGATTTTCTTTTTATTGTATTTATATTTATTATTACTAATTAAGTCGAGTTGATATATATAAACCTTGATATAATTGTAGTTTATCTTTAATTAATAAAAGGTGTTAACTGTAGTTTGCTTAGTCTCAAAAAGGATTGCTAGCTTAAATCTAAAAACTAATTTGTAAGTTAAAATATAATTAGTTTTGAAGTTAATATATTTAAGTTTAGTTTTAACTTAATTTAATATTAATTCTTATTTTTAAGTTTTGATTCTTTTAATATTAGCGTTTAAGTAAATGAAGCTAATTATATAAAAGTCTAGTTTTTTATTAATACTTACTTTAACTAACTTATCCGCTATTTCATTCTTGTTGATATTGTAATAGCTAAGAACTTAGATTAATTTGATATTAGTATTCTTGTTAATTATTTAAATATTAGTATTATATATCTTTATTAATTGTTTTTAGTCTAAGTTGTTATTTAGTAATTAAAGCCTAAGTAAAGCAGCTTGATTATTATTATAAACAATATATTCCTAATTTAATTAAGTTAGTTAATTAGCTAATTTAATAGTTTAAATAATTCTCTTTAGTTTACTATTATAAACTAGCTAGTTTAAGTTAATATTCTACTTATATATTTATACTAGCTCTTGATTAATATCTAAGAAAGCTAGTTTAACTTCTATTTTAATTTTAGTTTGTAATTAGAACTTATTAATATAAAAAGAGTATTAATTATAAACTTATATTAATATTGAATTCTAATAATCTAAGACTTCGTCTTCTTTAGAAAAGTGACTAATCCAGATACTAAAAAGATTAGTAAAAGTCTAAAGAAAGAATTTAAATAGTTATATTAATTCTAAACTAGCTATATTAATTAGTAAGTATATTAACTATCTAATTTAGTTGATTTGAATTAATTTTAACTTCGACTTTAACTTTAACTTCTTAATATATAGTAAAGCTAGTTAGTCGCTATCTAAGTTTATAATATTATAATAACTACTATTATAACTATCTCGATAATCCTTTTAAAAAAGCTTATAAATTAGATAGTTTCTTAAAAGTTTCAAAGATCGAAAAGTATATTAGCAGGCTACAACGTTTAAGTGAATATCTAAAGAGGCTAGCGCGGCTTCAATATTTATAATTAAAGTAGGATTAGTTTTAAATACTTCTAATATTTTTTAAAGAATAAGATTCTAAAAGTTGTAAAGTTAGCTATTAAAACTAATTTGTCTTTTATATTAAATTAGAGAGTTGTAGTCTAAGATGCTAGCAACACAAGCGATATATAGCTAGTATATAGCGAAAAGGGATAAGCTAGTTTGAATATTAATTAATCGACTAATTTGAAGGAAAGCTAATTTAGTTTAACTAATTTGAATTAAAATATAATTCTTGTATTTTAATATATTATCGAATTAAATTTTTAGCTATTTTACTAGCTTGGAGGAGTGTATAACTTGTTAATCTAATAACTTAATCGAATTAGTTGCTAACCTTTTAAAGAAATAAATTAATTTAGTTTTTCTTAAATCAAACTTAATACTATTTATTATTTTAAAAGTATATAGTTTGTTAACCTCTCTTTTCAAAGTCTTATAGTTCTTCTTAATATTAGTTAAGTTAGTAGTTAACACGATATCATCTATATAGTTTTAAACTAAATAGCTAATAGTTGGGAAAAGATTCTTAATATAGATTAAAAATAAAATTAGGCTAATTAAGTTACTTTGGAGGATTCTAGTATTGATAGACTTAAAAGATTTAATTTAATTATTAAAGGCTAGTCTCAACTATCTAGCTTCTAAGAAGTAGTTAACCTAAGTTATAAAACTAAGTAGAAGTTTTAACTTTTTTAAAATTACAAGTAACTGATTCTTGAATATATAATTGAAGGCCTTTTTAATATTAAGAAATAAAACTAATATCTTAAGCTTATTTATATAATCTCCTTTGATTTTATTCGCTAGCAATAATACTATATTAATTACAAACTTTTTTAATTTACTTCTAATTTAAAAGTTGTGTAGTAAGATACTAGTCTTAGTTAGATAGCTTAATCGCTTCGCTAATATCCTCTCACTAACTTTCTTAAAATAATTAAATAGTAATATTATCTTATAAATTTTAAAGACTAAATAATCTAACTTTTTTAGCTTTTTGAAAATAGCTCTTATTGCTTAGTATTAGCAAGTTAAATAGTATCTGAAATTAATAAGAAGGTTGAAGACTTTATAAAATAAGTTAGAAATAACTTAATAAGCTTTAATAATAATTTCCTAGCTAATTTCATCTAGCCTCGAAGTTTTTCCTTTGATTTTCATTAAACAAGCTCTTTCTAGCTCGCTAGCAGCTAGCTCCGACTAAGTATCGACTTTATAAGAATTCTAAGTAGAACTAGTCGAGATTAAAAGCTTTGAGAACAAAGTAGTTTTCAAAATAGCTACTTTTCTATCGAAAGTTGACTAGTTTAAAATCGAGGGTAGTTAATAACTCGAGTAGCTTTTAGTATAGTTAAAAGCCTTGAAAATTGATTTCAAGTCTTTAGTCTCTAAGAAAGTATTCTAGTAACTTTATTTAGTATACTTAATAGCTGAGAAATACAAGTTTCTAACTAAATTATAGTTTTAACTTTGATTTTTTTACTCTTTTAGTATTACTTTATATAACTCTTTTAACTTAGAGATTTATTATAGTTTAGCTTTTAGCTTAGGCTTTATTCTTGAAATCGCACTAATCGCCGCTAGCTCGATTAGTCATGTTAGTTTGGAAGAGATATTCTTAAAATAGATTATACTCGATACTTCGAAGTTTAACTTAGTTCTTATAACTTTTAGAAGGTCTTAATTGAGAACTAAACTCTTTTTAGCTAAATCAACTAGCTTATCTTTAAACAAGTCCTAATTAACCTTCTTAGTATTAAAGAACTAAAAAGGATTTAAATAATTTTAAAGATTTAAATTCTTAATTATAAAGAAGATAAGTAGGTAATCTAAGCTTAAGTTGTTAAAAACTTGCTAATTATCTATATACCTTACTACCTTTGAAGTAGTAAGTATTAGATCTAAGACTAAAAAGCTAGAACTTTGAAAGAAGGTTTTAGTTTTAATTTTATTTAAGAGTTTAAAGTTATTATTTTCAATCTAACTAACTAATCGAGTTTTAGCTTGAGTATTAGTTATTGAAAAGTCTTACTAAAAGTAATAAGTATTGAAATCCTTTAAAATAAACGAATTAGTTAAGATAGCTTTTAGAAATAAACTTCTTTTAATTATTTTAAACTTTTCACTTTCTTATTAACTAGTTTTATTGTAAACATTGATTATCTTAAATATATTAGTTTTTTAACCGAATCGGACTATTAATAAGTCCGAATCTAAATTATTCAATGCTAGTATCACTTTAATTTCAAGAACTTTTGAAGTATATATCAAAGTTTAAGATTTAAATTTGTAAGTTAGTACTAAGAGTTAGTTGAAGTTAGAGTGAGATATAAACTAGCTCTGAAGATAATTCCAGTTCTTAGTTATAATCCAAGGTTCTTAGATTATTAATAAGTCGATTTTTAAATCAATAGTAAGTTGAAGAGCTACTTCAATCTTCAATAAACTTTTATTAAAATTCACTTATAAAACTTAGATCTTCTAGCTATTTATAAGCTAATATTAACTCTCTTTGTTACCTTATACACTTTATATAATTTTAAGTTGCTAGTATAAAGCTAGAAGTAGTTATAATACTTTAAAACTAAATAAGAATAAATTTATTTATAAGTATTATAGATATTATAAACATGTTGAGAGGTTAAGTAAGGCTCTATATATAAGCTACACTTAGCTTGGTGTTAGCAGAATTAAGTTATATATTTGAATTTTTAGTATTTAGTATATTAAGTTAACTTTATTATATTTAATAATTTCTTAACTTTAACTAATATTCTAACAATATATACTTAGTTCTTTATATATTTCTCGACTTCTTCACTAGTCTTAAAAGAGATTACTACTAATTCGACTTACTTAGCTACACGATTAGCTTTTGAAGAAAGCTAATAAGAAGTTCTAATTAGTTTGAAATTAAAAGAAGAATTGAAAGTTTTGATTTCTTTTAAAATTAGTCTTATACTTTTAAAAGTATTGAAGTCGCTTATAAGGATTTTATATAATACTACTTTGTATTAAAGTTTATTCTTTTAAATTATTTTAAAATTAATAAGATTTTTCTAAATATCAAGCTTTTTAATTAAGAAATTGATAGTAAAAGGAAGTATAGTAGTTAGAACTAAGTTTTTCTTATTAATAATATTAGTGATAATTGAAACTATTAGACTTTTAACTTCTTTAATTTCAAAAACTTTATTTATTAAATTACAAATTAGAAGAGTAGAAAAAGGAGTTGGAATATTATAAATTAAAATTAGTTGATTTTATAGTTTAAATTTAAACTTAAGTTTAATTTTAATTTATATAATTTTCTATTTAAAAGCCTTAAAAGCCTTAGTAATAGTAATGTTAACGAAGATAATCTAAGTTGGATTTTAAGCGATTTTAGTAATTTTTAGCAACTAAGTTACTAAGATAATAAAAGTTATTAAATAGGTTATTAAAAGAGTTACTTAGAGTATAATCTTTATAATCTTGAGTTAAGAAAGCTTGAAGGAGGTTTAAACTTTGATTTAATAAATTGTATATTCTAAGTTATTAATTTAGAAAGCTAATTAGTTAGTAATTTTTTTAACTTTATTGAATTTAATATAATCGCGAAATATTTTAATAAAGTTAAGAATAAAGTTTTATTTATTTTAAAAGTTAGTAAGAGTATATATTTTAATTAATAAGTTTTAAACTTTTAAGATAAATTTATTAATTAGATTATTAGTAGAAGTTAAGTTGAAAGTAGATTTCGGATTTTTATTAATTTAGTTTATTAAGAATAGATTAGCTTTTTTAAGAAAACGAAAAGGAATAGTATCGAAATTAGTAGTATTATTAAAAGTAGATTTTATAAGAGAGTTCGAGTTTAAAGTATTAGAAAAGTTAAATAAGTTAATATTAAAATAGAATCGAAAGGTTGTTAAAAGTAATAGCGAAGTAGTAATATTTATAATATTATTTGTAATAAAGAAGCTAGACTTAATAGCTGTAGTTACTAAGAAAGTAGTTAAGAAAAAGTCGGTTTAGATAATATCTTAATTATTAATTAAAGTTGAAAAAGTAGTTATTTTAAATACTCTTGATATTAGAATTGATATCTCACTCTTTAATAGATATATTAATATTAGAAAAGCTTTTGTAAACTTTTAGATAGTTTCTTTATCGATTTTTAAAACTCAATTCTTTAATATTATCTTAATATTATTTTAAATCCGCGATTTATATTTAATATTGTCTTAATATTAAACTATTTAGAAGTGTTAAAAGTAGTAATAATAATAATATCTTAAGAAAGGAGAGTTGTATCGATATATAGGTTAGATTATTAAGTTTGTAAAATCTTATTAAGTTTTAATAAAACTTAATAATAATATTTTTAATAAGTTTTATTACTTTTATTAATATTTTTGTATTTTAAGGTTTTTAATAAAAATTTGAAGATATAGAGTAAAATCTGCGAAATCGATAATGACGACAATATCTTAATAGTATTAAGTTGTATAATAAAGCCGATTACTTTATTGAATTTACTATATTGTAATTAATAAGAGTACTAAAAGATTAGATCGATTTAAATAAGAATTCGTCTTTTTTCGATGTTAAGTAATATTTTTTATTAGCGAAATATCTTAATAAAGTTAAGAATAAAACTTTATTTATTTTAAAAGTTAGTAAAAGTATATACTTTAACTAATAAGTTCTAGACTTTTAAAATAAGCTTATTAACTAGATTATTAGTAGAGGTTAAATTAAAAGTAAATTTCGGATTTTTATTAATCCGATCTACTAAGAATAAGTTAGTCTTTTTAAGAAGATAGAAAGGAATAGTATTAGAATTAGTAGTATTATTAGAAGTGAATCTTATAAAAAGGTTCAAGTTTAAAGTATTAGAAAAGCTAGATATATTGAAATTAGAGTTAAATTGAAAAGTTACTAAAAGTGATAATAATAATATAATATTTATAGTAATGTTTATAATATCTATAATTATTAGAGGGCTTGATCAAATAACTATTTATATTAAAGAAATGTTGGAATCTAAAGTTAAGTATTAGATAGAAGTTGAGAGGTTTATTTTGAAGACCGATAATAATATATCATCTAATATAATATACTATAACTTAGATAAGTGTCTTTAGCTTTTAGATATACTTTAATTTTTTAATATCCTCAAATATTCGCAATTAAGTAAGTTGTGTTTAATATTATATTCTTAATATTGTTAATTCAAATAGTTGAAATAACTATTTAGAGGTGTTGGAAGTGGCGGCAACAGCAGTATCGACGATGATATCTCAAATGCTAAAAGAGGTATTAAAATACTTTTAGACTTTATTAGTTTGTAAATATATATTGAAGTTAGCTATATCTTTTTTTATTAATAATTTCAATATCGTTTAATATTTTTTCAATGTTTTTATACTTTTTTAAATGTTTTTAATAAAAATTTGTAAATATAAAGTAAAAATCTATAAAATCGGCGGTGATAACAATATCTCAATAACGTTAAATTATATAACAAAGTTGATTACTTTATTAAATCCATTGTATTGTAATTGATAAGAGTACTAATAAGTAAAGAATTAATTTTATATATAAGTTCGTTTAGATTATATATATAAAATATTAGTTTATCGAATAAACTACTTATATAAATTTTATAAAATTTAAGTAAATACCTTTAGCTTTTAGATACTTCTCTATCTCTTAATCCTTTCAATTATTCGCAATTAAGCAAGTTGTGTTTAATATTATATCTTTAATATTAGTAGTTTAAACAGCTGAAGTTATTATTTAAAAGTGTTAGATTTAAATGTCGGCAACGATATCTTGGGAATTAAGAGTTGTACTAAAGTGTAGTTTAGATTATTAAGTTTGTAAAGTTTTATTAAATCTTAATAAGATTTATTTAAGTGATTTTCGATAATTTTTAATAATTTTATTAATATTTTTAGATTTTTAGATTTCAATGAAAATTCTTCGATATAGAGTAAAAATCGCGACTTTCAGCAGTGATAATAATATCTCGATAGTACTAAACTATATAATAAAGTTGATAGCTTTATTGAATCCATTAAATTGTAATTAGTTGTTGCTAATAAAGATCAAATAGATTTCGATAAAAGTATATATTTTTTCGATTCTCAAATGTAGGATATTATTGTTTTTTATTTATTTTAATAACTTGTATAAGTTTAAGATTATAGTAAGTTGGCTAGCAGTTAACTCGCTAGCGGCTAGATATATATATAAGAGTTAAGTATATATAATATTATATATAGTAAGTAATATTGAAGGTCTAACTTTAGTAAAGGAAATAAAAATAATAAATGATAATAAAAATATTAAAACTTCATTTAATATTTAATACTTATATAAAACTTAAGAATTAAAAAAACATATACTTTTATTAAAATCTATCTGATCTTTATTAATAACAACTAATTACAACTTAGTAGATTTAATAAAGTTATTAGCTTTATTATATAATTTAGCGTTATTAAGATATTATTATTATTATTGAAAGTTGTAATTTTTACTTTATATTATAAAATTTTCAAAAATTCAAAAATATTAATAAGACTATTAAAAATTATTAGAATTCATCTAAATAAATCTTATTAAAACTTAATAAGATTCTATAAACTTAATAGTTTAAATCGTACTTCGATACAACTCTTGATTTTCAAGATATTGTTACTATTATCAATTCTAGTATTTTCGAACTTTAACTTTAATTATTTGAATTGTTGATATTAAGACTTCGATATTAAATACAACTTATTGAATTACAAATAATTAAAAAGATTAAAAGTTAAAAGTATATCTAAGAACTTAAAATATTTATCTAGGTTTTAATATACTTATATAAATAATATATTATTAGTAATATTAAAAATAGACTCTTTAATACTTACTAATCAAAGCTTAGTTTTTTACACTTCTTCGATTGTTACTGCGATTCGATTAAGTCTACTAGCTATATTAAATATTATAAATATTAATACTATAGATATTATTATATTATTAACCTTTCTTACTACCTTTTAGTTTAACTTTAATATTAATTTATTTAGCTTTTCGGATATTATAAGCTTGGACTCTTTTGTTAGACTTACTTTTAGAACTACTATTAAACTTAGTAAAATCTCTTTCTACTTTTTTAAATAAAACAATCTTTTTACTTTGAAAAAAACTAATAAAGTCTTTAAATCTAACTTCTACTAAGCTGCTACTAATAACTTAACTAATAAACTAATTTTAGAAGTTTGAAACTTATTAGTTAAAGTTTATACTCTAATCGATTTCTATAATAAACAAAGCTAAATTCTCAATTTAATCGAAATATTCTATAATTATATCGAATATAGAAAGGTTAAAAAAATCATTAATCAATTAACCTCTCAAGTTAATAACTTTGAATATATTACTTAGAAAGTCGAAGTTTAAGCTAAAATTAAAACTATTACAATTAAGTTCTTAACAACTCTTCTAATAACCTCTATTATCTTAGTAATTTAGTTTATATTAATTTAGCTTTTATTTATTAATATCGCTGCTACTAATACCTTTAAAGCTAATATTGAATAGTAGATAATCTAAACTAAAGCTAAATCTAAAGTTAAGTTAAAGCTTTTAAATCGTTTTATTTTAATCTATAATATTTTATTACTCTTCTTAACTCTCTCTATTCACAACTCAATTAATAAGGCTTTTGAAGTTAAAAGGGTTAAAAGCTTTATTATATCAGCTATTACTAATATAATTAATAAAAAGAACTTTATTTTAATAATTACTTTATTATATACTATCGATTTTCTTATTAAGAAGCTTAATATTTAAAAGAGTTTAATTAACTTTAAATCAATTTAAAAGAATAAGCTTTAATATAAGTTAGTATTTTATAAGATCTTTATTACTAACTTCAATATCTTGGAAAGTATAGAATTAGTCTTAGAAGAGTTTAAAACTTTTAATTTATCTTTTAATCTCAAACTAATTAACACTTCTTATTAACTGTCTTTAAAAGCTAACCAGATAATTAAAAGAGTTAATTTAGTAGTAGTCTTATTTAAGATTAATAAAGAAGTAGATAAGTATATAAGAAATCACGTTTATATTATTAAAATATCAGTTAAAGTTAAGAAGCTATTTAATATTAAAAATATATAAAAAACGAACTTTCATTAAAAAATCGCGAATTATTATCTAAATCGACTTATTTCTTTAGTATACTTGTTAATTACAATATAGCGGATTCAATAAAGTAATCGGCTTTATTATACAATCTAGCACTATTGAGATATTATCGTTATTGTCGATTTTATAATATTTTACTTTATATTTCGAAATTTTTATTAAAAACATTTAAAAAATATAAAAATATTGAAAAATAATAAATATTAATAAAGAATTATTAAATAAAAGATATAGTTAACTTCAATATATATTTATAAATTAAATAAGTTTAAAAGTATCTTAGTACCTTTTTTAATATTTAAGATATTGTTGTTGCTATTATTATTATTACTTTTGATATTTTTAGACTTTTATTTTTAACTATCTAAACTGCTAATATTAAGATTTTAATATTAAATACAACTTACTGAATTGTAAATAATTGAAAGTATTAAGAATTTAGAAAATATTTAAAAGCTATTAGTATTTACTTAAACCTAAGTATATTATATTAGGTAGAATATTATTATCGACCTTTAAAATAGTTTTCTTAGTACCTTTTAACCAACTAACTTTACTTTCAATCTTAATTAATAATTAAGATATTACTCAAATTAGCTTCTTTTTAATTATCTTCTTAGTAGTTATAACTATTAAGTTTAGCCCTTTTATTATAAATACTATTATAAATATTACTACCTTGTTATCACTTCTAATAACTCTTCGATTCTATTTTAATATTAACTTATCTAGCCTTTCTAATATTTTAAGTTTGAACTCTTTTACAAGACCTACTTCGAATATAACTACTAGTTTTAATAGAATTCTACTTTATTTTTCTAAACGAGATAATCTTTTTATTTCAAATTAAATTAATAAAGTTCCGAAGTTTAATCTCTTTCAAACTACTATTAATAACCTTTTAAATAAACTAATCTTAGAAGTTTAAAACCTTTTAATTAAAGTTTATATAATAATTAATTTCTAAGTTAAACAGATTTAAATCTTAAATTTAATTAAAGTTTTTAGAGATTATATTAAATTTAAAAAGGTTAAAAAAGTTATTAACTAATTAGTTTTTTAAATTAATAATCTGAAGTATATAATTTATTAAATTGAAGTTTAAACTTCTAAACTCTTTTAATTAAAGACTATAAAGACTATACTTTTAATAACTTTTCTAGTAATCTCTATTATCTCGAAGACTTAGCTAATATTAAAAGTAATAAAAATTGTTTAAAATCCGATCTAAACTACTTTCATTAATATCGTTATTATTAAAGTCTCTAAAGCTTCAAAATAGAAAACTATAAAATTTAAAGTTAAGTTCTAAATAAAGTCTAAACTTTAAAATCGACTAATTTTAATTTATAATATTCTAATTCTCTTTTCAACTCTTCTTATTTACAACTTAATAAATAAGATTTTTAAGATTAAAAGAGTTAAAAGCCTAATTATCTCAACTATTACTAACGCTGCTAATAAGAAGAACTTAGTATTAACTATTATACTTTTTTTTACTATCGATTTCTTAATTAAAAAGCTTGATATTTAAAAAAATTTAATTGATTTTAAAACTATTTAAAAGAACGAACTTTAATATAAAGTAGTATTATATAGAATCTTTATAAGCGATTTTAATACTTTTGAAAGTATAAAACTAATTTTAAAAGAAATAAAGACTTTTAATTCCTTCTTTAACTTTAAATTAATTAGAACTTCTTATTAGTTCTCTTTAAAAGCTAATTATATAGCTAAGTAAGTTGAATCTATAATAGTTTTTTTTAAAACTAATAAGAAGGTTGAGAAGTATATTAAGAATTGAGTTTATATTGTTAGAATTTTAATTAAAGTTGAGAAATTGCTAAGTATAATAAAATTAATTTAATATATTAAATATTAAGAATTTAGATATATAATCTAATTTTATTAATACTAAGCTAAGTATAGTTTATATACAAAGCTTCACTCAACCTTTTAACACTCTTATAATATTTATAATATTTATAAGAAAGTTTATTTTTATTTAGCTTTAAAATACTATAATTGCTTACTACTTTACACTAGTAATTTTAAATTGTGTAAAGTATATAAAGTTATAAAGAGACTTAATATAAGTTTATAAATAGTTAAAATATTCAAGTATTATAAATAAATCTCAATAAAAGTTTATTAAGGATTAAAGTAGCTCTCAATTATATTATTAAGTTAAAAATTGACTTATTGATAATCTAAGAGCTTTAGATTATAGTTAAAAACTAGAATTATCTTTAGAGTTAATTTATAACCTATTTTAACTTCAATTAACTCTTAATATTAACTTGCGAATTCAAGCTTTGAATTTTAATATATATTTTAAAAGTTCTTGAGATTAGAATAATACTAACGTTGGATAATTTAGATTCAGATTTATTAATAGTCTAATTAAGTTAAGAAGTCGATATACTTAAAATAGTTAATATCTACAACGAAGCTAGTTAGTAAGAAAGCGAGAAGTTTAAAATAATTGAAAGAAATTTATTTCTAAAAGCTATTTCAACTAACTCGTTTATTTTAAATAACTTCAACGTTTATTACTTTTAATAAGACTTTTTAACAGTTAATACTTAAGTTAGAACCCGATTAATCAACTAGATTGAAGATAATAACTTTGAACTCTTAAATAAAATTAAGGCTAAAACCTTCTTTTAAAATACTAACTTTTTAGTCTTAGATTTGATACTTGCTACTTTAAGAGTAACAAGGTATATAGATAACTAGTAAGTACTAGATAGTATAAATTTAAATTACTATCTAATCTTCTTTACAATTAAAAATCTAAAGTCAAATCAAAACTACTTAAACTTACTTTAATTCTTTAATACTAAGAAGGCTAATTAGGACTTGTTTAAAAACAAGCTAGTGGATTTAGCTAAGAAGAGTCTAGTTCTCAACTAGGACTCTCTAGAAGTTATAAGAACTAAGTTAAACTTTGAAATGTTAAATATAATCTATTTTAAAAATATCTCTTCTAAGCTAATATAATTAATCGGGCTAGCGGCAGCTAGTGCGATTTCGAGAATAAAGTCTAAGCTGAGAGCTAAACTTTAGTAAACCTTTAAATTAAAGGAATTACAGAAATTAATATTAAGAATATAAAGAAATAAAAGTTAAAGTTAAAGTTACAACTTAGTTAGAAACCTTTACTTTTCGGCTATTAAATATACTAAACAGAGTTATTGAAATACCTTCTTAGAGACTAAAAACCCGAAGTCAATTTTCAAAGCTTTTAGCTATATTAAAAGCTACTCAAGTTGACAACTACCCTCGATTTTAAACTAGTTAACTTTCAATAAAAAAGCAGCTATTCTGAGAGCTACCTTGTTCCTAGAGCCTCTAATTTCGACTAGTTCTACTTAGAATATCTATAAAGTCGATATTTAGCTTAAACTAGCTACTAGCGAGTTGGAAAAAGCTTGTTCAACGAAAATCAAAGGAAAAACTCTGAAGTTAAATGGAATTAGCTAGGAAATTATTATTAAAATTTATCAAACTATTCTTAATTTATTTTATAAAGTCTTTAACCTTCTTATCAATTTCAGATACTACTTAACTTGCTAGTACTAAGTAATAGAAGCTATTTTCAAAAAGTTAAAAAAGCTTAATTATTTAATTTCTAAAGTTTATAAAGTAATATTGCTATTGAATTATTTTGAGAAAGTTAGTAAGAGGATACTAATAAAGAGATTAAGCTATTTAACTAAGATTAGTACTTTGTTATATAACTCTTAAATTGGAAGTAAGCTGAAAAAGTTTATAATTGATATAATATTGTTGTTAATAAATAAAATCGAGGGAGATTATATAAATAAGCTTAAGATATTAATCTTATTTTTTAACATCAAAAAGGCCTTCAATTATATATCTAAAAACTAATTACTTATTATTTTAAAAGAGTTAAAACTTTTACTTAGTTTTATAATTTAAGTTAGCTACTTCTTAGAAGCTAAATAGTTAAAATTAACTTTTAATAATCAAATTAAGTCTTTTAAGCTTATTAATATTGAAATCTTTTAAAGTAGCTTGATTAGTCTAATTTTATTCTTAATTTATATTAGAAATCTCTTCTCAACTATTAGTTGCTTAGTTTAAAGCTATATAAACGATATTATACTAACTGCTAGCTTGACTAGTTTGAAGAAGAATTATAAGACTTTAGAAAAAAAGGCTAATAAGCTATATATTCTTAAAATAGTAAATAGTATCAAGTTTAACTTTAGAAAGATTAAGCTAATCTACTTCTTTTCTAAAGGTTTAACAACTAATTCGATTAAATTACTGAATTAGGAAATTATATACTCTTCTAAGCTAGTAAAGTAGCTAGAGATTTAGTTCGATAATATACTAAAATATAAGAATTATATCTTAATTTAGATTAGTTAAGTTAAATCAGCCTTCTTTCGAATTAGTCGACTAACTAATATTTAGACTAGTTTATTCCTTATCGCTATACACTAGCTATACGTTGCTTGTGTTGCTAGCATCTTAGACTATAGCTCTTTAATTTAGTATAAAAGATAAACTAGCTTTAATAATCAACTTCAAAGTTTTTAGAACTTTGCTTTTTAGAAAATACTAAAAGTATTTAAAACTAACTTTATATTAGCTATAGATATTAAAGCCGTATTAGTACCTCTAGATATTAGGCTTGTTAGCGCCACTTATTAATACGCTTTTCAATCACTTAAACTTTCAAGAAGCCACTTAATCTATAAGCTTCTTTAGGAGAGATATTAGAACTACTGTGATAACTATTGTAATTACAACGATATTATAAGCTTAGATAGTAACTAGCTAGCTCTACTACAAATCAAAAAGCTTAAGTCAAAGCCGAAGCTAAAACTAACTTAAATCGACCGGATTAGGTGTTCAATACACCTGCTAGTCGATATAGCTAGCTTGGAATCGATATAGCTATTCAGATTTCCCTCTTAGACTCTAGCTACCCTCTTTAATATCTAGATTAATCGTCTATTAAAAGAGAATAAATTATTGGATTACTAGAATATAGTGCTAATATAAGTTAATAATTAATATTTCTTTTATACTAATAGGTCCTAATTGTAAACTAAGATTGGAATAGAGGTTGGACTAGCTTTTCTAAACGTTAATCAAGAGCTAATCTGAGTATATAAATGGAATATCGGTTTAAATCAGTTAGTTTATAATAGCGAATTGGAAAGGATCATTTAGGCTATCGAATTAGCGAACTAGCTAGCTTGGCTAGATTAAGAATATATAGTGTATAGCGATAATCAAGCTGCTCTGCTTAGGCTTTAATTACTAAACGACAATCTAGGTTAAGAACAATTATTAAGGATATACAACGCTAGCACTTAAATAGTCAATAAAAATACTAGTATCAAATTAGTTTAAGTTCCAGGATATTACGACGTCGACGGGAATGAAATAGCGGATAAGCTAGCTAAAGCGGGTACTAGCGAGGATCCGGACTTTTATATAATTAGCTTCGCCTACTTAGGCGCTAGTATCAAGAGAATTAAAACTCAAGAATAGGAATTAGTATTGAAATAATACACTAAATCGAAGTATAATATCGATTCTAAGACTAATTACACCTCAATTTACAAATTAGCGCTTAAAGCTAAAATAGCGATCTCCTTTGAGACTAAACGAGCTACTGTTAATGCCTTTTATCAGTTAAAACTAGGTTATAGCTATTTCAAAGCTTATATATATCGACTCGGCCTAACTAGTAACAATAAGTGTAAATGCGATAAAAAGGAGACTTCGGAATACCTTCTTATTAGCTGTCGCCTACTTGCTAGCGCTTGGATAAAGCTTAAAGACTCTCTTAATATACTCCACCTTAGCCTCCCCTTTTTATTAGATACCAAGCTTAACATCGAAGCTACCCTCGAATTCCTCAAAGAGACTGAGATCTGTACTCGGAAATATCACTTGACCTAGTCACTTAACCTCTAAATTACTTACTAATCAAATTGGAACTATCAAATTGTTACTATTAATATTTAATACCAGCTTAATATTCGATATTTAGATGGATAATACTTAATGTCGTCTTAATGTTGTATAATTGGGCTGGTTTAGCTTAATACTTTCCTTAATATCGTGGGTTGGAGTTTGGATTTAAGATGCTATTATTGATATTTATTGTTATTTCCTTTATCAGGGCTAGACCCTCAGTATCTCTTTACTATATATAGCATTGTATGTACTTAAACCCTATATACACCTAGCCGCTAGCGGATTAGCCGCTAGCCGACCTACTATAGTCTCAGACTTACATAGGTTGTAAAAATGAAAAAAAAAAAAAAAAAAAAAAAAGCTGCTTAATATAGTTAAGTCGACTTAATATCTTAAGTGTTAAGGATTTGGTTATACAACTCAATTCTGCAAACGACAGGTTAAATACAACTTATATGCAAAGCCCTACATAACCTCCTAGTACTCTTGTAATGTTTGTAGTACTTGTAGCAAAGTCTATTCTCACTTAGTACTAAAGTGTATTAACTGCTTTTAATCCCACGCTAGCAACTCAAAGCTATACGAGGTTTATAAGGTAATAAAAAGAACTTTAGTATTTAGATTAGAATGTATCACCTGATTAGTCAGCTGATCTTTAAATTAGATTCTCAAATTATTACAACTTTCCTTAATATCAATTTAAACTTGATATTAAACTTAATATTATTTTAATATTGTACAATTAGACTTATTTAACTTAATATTTTCCTTAATATTGTGGAAATCGGATTCGAAGTTTAATACTTTTTTATTGTTTATTATCTTTATTTCCTTTATTAGAATTAGACTTTCAATATCACTTATTATATATAATATTATATATACTTAACCCTTATTTATATATACACCTAGCCGCTAGCGGGTTAGCCGTTAGCCGACCTACTATAGTCTCAAACTTATATAAGTCGTTAAAATGAATAAAAAAAAAAAAAAAAAAACATTAAAACTTTAAACAAACTTTCATTGAAAAAACGCGAATTCTTATTTAAATCGACTTAATCTTTCAGTACTCTTGTTAATTACAATACAGCGAATTTAATAAAGCAATCAACTTTATTATATAACTCAGCGCCGTCGAGATATCGCTGTCGCCGTCGATTTCATTGATTTTAACTTTATATCACAGAATTTTCTCAAAAACTAAAAATAACAAAACTATCAAAAACAATTAAAAATTATTAATAAAACAAATAAAAAATACTTATTCCGGCTATATACATGTTTGCGGACTTAATAAAGCTATCCACTTATTAATACACCTTCTCGTTATTGAGATATCATTGTCGCTATCGAATTCTAACACTTTTAAACATCTTAATATTAAAATAGTATTAAGTTTAAATCGCGGATTTAAGATAATATTAAAATAATATTAAAGAATTGAGTTTTGAAAATCAATAAAGAGGCTGTTTAAGAGCTTGTAAGAACTTTCTTAATATTAATATATCTTTCAAAAAGTGAGATATCAACGTCGATATTAAAAGTACTTAAAATAATTATCTTTTCAACTCTAATTAATAATTAGGATATTATTTAAACTAGCTCTTTTTTAACTACCTTCTTAATAATTACAACTATTAGATTTAGCCCCTTTATTGCAAATACTATTATAAATATTATTATTTTGTTATTGCTTTTAGCAACTTTTCAATTCAACTTAAATTTTAATATATCTAGCTTTTCAAATATACTAAGCTTGGATCTTTTAGTTAGATTTACTTTTAATATTATAATTAACTTTAATAGAATTCTACTTCGTCTTCTTAAATAAAATAACTCTTTTATTTCGAATTAAACTAATAAAGTTTTGAAGTTTAACTCTTTTCAAACTTTTACTAATAACTTTTCAAATAAATTAATCTTAGAAGTTTGAGACTTTTTAATTAAAGTTTATATAATAACTGATTCTTAGATTAAATAAACTTAAATCTTAGATTTAATCGAAGTCTTCAAAGACTATATTGAATTTAAAAAGGTTAAAAAGGTTATTAACTAATTAGCTTTTTAAATTAATAATCTGAAATATACTACTTACTAAGTTGAAGCTTAAGCTTTTAAACTCTTCTAGTTAAAAACTATAAAGACTATATCTTTAATAACTCTCCTAGTAACCCCCGCTGTCTTAAAGACTTAGCTGGTGTTAAAAGTGATGAAAATTATATAAAATCCAACTTAAGCTACCTTCGCTAATATTATTGCTACTAAAGCCTTTAAAGCTTTAGAATAGAAGATAATTAAGTTTAAAACTAAGTTTTAAACTAAGTTTAAACTTTAAAACCAACTAATCTTAATTTATAATATTCTAACTTTTTTCTTAACTCTTTTTATTTACAATTTGATAAATAAGGTTTTTAAAGTTAAAGAGATTAAAAGCTTAGTTGTTTCGATTATTACTAATATTACTAATAAGAAAAACTTAGTTCTAATTACTATATCTTCTTTCACTATCAATTTTTTAATTGAGAAGTTTGATATTTAGAAAAATCTTATTAATTTTAAGACTATTTAAAAGAACGAACCTTAGTATAAAATAGTATTATATAAAATCTTTATAAGTGATTTTAATATCTTTAAAAGTATAAGACTAGTTTTAGAAGAAATCAAGACTTTCAATTTCTTTTTTAATTTTAAATTAATTAGAACTTCTTATTAACTCTCTTTAGAAGCTAATCGCGTAGCTAAGCGAGCTAAATTAGTAGTAGTCTCTTTTAAAACTAGTAAGGAAGTTGAAAAGTGTATAAGGAACTGAGTTTATATTATAGAAATATTAGTTAAAGTTAAGAAATTACTAAGTATAGTAAAGTTAATTTAGTATATTAAATACTAAGAATTCGAGTATATAATTTAATTTTGTCGATAACAAACTAAATATAGTTTATATACAAAGCCTCACTCGACCTTCTAATATATTTGTAATATTTGTAATACTTGTAGAAAAGTTTATTTTCATTTAGTATTAAAATACTATAACTGCTCCTAACTTCACGCTAGCGACTCAAAATCGTGTAAGGTATATAAGGCGATGAAAAAAGTTAATATTAGCTTATAAATAACTAAGATATCTAAGTATTATAAGTGAATTTTAACAAAAGTTTATTAAAGATTAAAGTAGCTCTCAATCTTATTATTAAGTTAAAAATTGACTTATTAATAATCTAAGAACTCTGGATTATAGTTGAAGACTAGAATTACCTTCAGAGTCGGTTTATATTCCACTCTAACTTCAACTAGCTCTTAATACTAACTTGCGATTTCAAGCTTCGAATCTTGATATACACTTTAAAAGTTCTTTAATTTAAAGTGATACTAGTATTAGATAATTTGGATTTAGACTTATTAATAGTCCGACTTAGTTAAAGAATCAATATACTTAAAATAGTCAACGTCTATAATAAAACTAGTTAATAAAAAAGTAAGAAAGTTAAAATAGTTAAGAGAAGCTTATTTCTAAAAGTTATCTTAACTAATTCGCTTATTCTAAGAGATTTCAACACTTATCACTTTTAATAGAACCTTTTAGTAACTAATATTTAAGCTAGAATTTAATTAATTAATTAGATTAAAAATAATAACTTTGAACTTTTAAATAAAGTCGAGGTTAAAACTTTTTTTTAAGATTTTAGCTTTTTAGTTTTGAATTTAACACTTACTACTTTAAAGGTAGCGAGGTATATTAATAACTAGTAAATACTTGATAACTTAAATTTAAATTATTTACCTATCTTCTTTATAATCAAGAATTTAAGTTTTTAAAACTATTTAAATCCTTTTTAATTCTTTGATACTAAGAAAGCTAATTAGGATTTGTTTAAAGATAAGTTAGTAGATCTAGTTAAGAAGAGTCTAATTCTTAATTAAGACTTTTTAAAAGTTATAAGAACTAGTTTAAACTTTAAAATATTAAGTATAATATATTTTAAGAATATCTTTTTCAAACTAACACGATTAATCGAACTAGTAGCAACTAATATGATTTTAAGAATAAAGTCTAAGTTATAAGCTAAGTTATAATAGACCTTCGAATTAAAAAAGTTATATAAAACTATATTAAAAAAGTAAAGAAGTTAAAGTTAAAATTATAATTTAGTTAGAAACCTTTATTTTTTAACTATTAAATATATTAAATAAAGCTACTAGAATACTTTTTTAAAGATTAAAAACCTAAAGTCAATTTTCAAAGCTTTTAATTATACTAAAAGTTATTTAAGTTAACAATTACTTTCGATTTTAAACTAATTAACTTTTAATAAAAAAGCAGTTATTTTAAAAACTACTTTGTTTTTAGAACCTTCAATTTCAACTAATTCTACTTAAGATACTTATAAAGTCGATATCTAGTTAAAACTAGCTGCTAGCGAGCTAGAAAAAGTTTATTTAATAAAAATCAAAAGGAAAACTCTAAGGCTAAATAGAATTAATTAGGAAATTATTACTAAAGCTTATTAAACTATTTCTAATTTATTTTATAAAGTCTTTAATCTTCTTATTAATTTCAGTTATTATTCAACTTACTAGTATTAAGTAATAAAAGTTATTTTTAAAAAGTTAAAAAAGCTTGATTATTTAATCTTTAAAACTTATAAAGTGATATTACTATTTAATTGTTTTAGGAAAGTTAGTGAGAGGATATTAGCGAAGCAATTAAGTTACTTAGTTAAGACTAGCACCTTATTATATAACTCTTAAATTAGAAGTAAGTTAAAAAAGTTTGTAGTTAATATAATACTATTACTAATAAATAAAATCGAGGGAAATTATATAAATAAGTTAAAAATATTAATTTTATTTTTTAATATCAAAGAGGCTTTTAATTATATATCTAAAAACCGACTACTTATTATTTTAAAAGAGTTAAAACTTCTATTTAATCTTATAATTTAAGTTAATTACTTTCTAGAAGCTAAATAATTAAGATTAGCTTTCGATAATCAAATTAAGCTTTTCAAGCTTATTAATACTAGAATTCTTCAAAGTAGCTTAATTAGTTTGATTTTATTCTTGATTTATATTAGAAATCTTTTCTCAATTATTAGTTATTTGATTTGAAGCTATATAGACGATATTATATTAGTAGTTAGTTTAACTAGTATTAAGAAGAATTGTGAGATCTTAGAAAGAGAAGCTAATAAGTTATATATTTTTAAAACAACGAATAATATCAAGTTTGACTTTAGAAAAACTAAGTTAATTTATTTCTTTTTTAAAAGTTCAGTAACTAATTCAATTAAATTATTAAATTAATAAGTTATATACTTCTTCAAGCTAATAAGATAGCTAGAAATTTAGTTTAATAATATATTAAAATATAAAAACTATATTTTAACTCAGATTAATTAAATTAAATTAGCTTTTCTTCAAATTAGTTATTTAGTTAATACTTAAACTAGTTTATTCCTTTTCGCTATATACTAACTATATATCGCTTATATTATTAGCATCTTAAACTACAGCTCTTCGATTTAATATAAAGAATAAACTAATTTTAAAAATCAACTTCGAAGTTTTTAAAACCTTACTTTTTAGAAAATATTAAAAGTATTTAAAACTAGTCTAGCTTTAATTATAAATATCAAAGCTGTGTTAGTATCTCTGGATATTAGACTTGCTAGCGCCGCTCGCTAATATATCTTCTAATCTTTTAAACTTTTAAGAAGCTATTCAATTTATAAACTTCTTTAAGAAGATTATCGAAATAGCTACTATAATAGTTATTATAATATTATAAGCTTAAATAGTGACTAGCTAATTTTGTTGTAAATTAAGAAGTTTAAGTCAAAGCTAAAGTTAAAACTTATTTAAATTAATCAAATTAAGTAGTCAATATACTCGCTAGTCAATATAGCTAGTTTAGAACTGATATAGTTATTCAAATTCCCTTTTTAGACCTTTGCTAGCTTCTTTAGTATCCAGATTAGTCGCTTTTCTAAAGAAGATAAAGCTTTAGATTACTAAGACTTAGCACTAATATAAGTTAATAATCAATACTTCTTTTATATTAACAGGTCTTAATTGTAAACTGAGATTGAAATAAAGGTTGAACTAGCTCTCTTAGATGCTAATCAAGAGCTAATCTGAGTATATAAGTGGAATATCAGTTTAAATCAGCTAGTCTACAATAGCGAATTAGAAGGGATCACTTAAGTCGTCGAATTAGCTAGCTAGCTAGCTTAGCTAGACCAAGAATATACAGTTTACAATGATAATTAAGTTGCTTTACTTAAGCTATAGACGTTAAACGACAACCTAAACTAAGACTAATTAATAAGGATATATAATACTAGTACTCAAATAGTCAATAAAGGTGCTAATATCGAACTAGCTTAGGTTCCCGGCTACTGCAATATCAACGAGAATAAAATAGTGGATAAACTGGCTAAAGTAGGTATTAGCGAAGAACTAGACTCTTATATAACTAGCTTCGTCTATCTAGATGTTAGTATTAAGAAGTTAAAGGTATAAGAATAGGAACTAGTATTGAACTAAGCCAAATCTAAGCGATTCGAATCTAGGATTAACTATATTTCTACCTACGAATTAGCTTTTAAGTCTAAGTTAGTAATCCTCTTTAAGACTAAGCGTACTACAGCTAGCGCCTTTTACTAGCTTAAACTAGGCTACAGCTACCTTAAAGCTTATACACACTAACTCGAGTTGACTAGCAATAATAAGTACAAATACAGTAAAAAAGAAACTTTAGAATACCTTTTTATCAGTTGTTGTCTACTTACTAATACTTGGTTAAAGTTCAAAGACTTACTTAATACGTACTACCTCAGCTTACTTCTTTTATTAGATACTAAACCTAGCATCGAAGCCACCCTCGAATTCCTCAAAGAGACTAAGATCTGTACTCAGAAATATCACTTGACCCGGTCACCTGACCCTTAAATTGCTTACTAATCAAATTGGAATTATCAAAT
>JANHAD010000294.1:0-28486 GCA_026226035.1 Clarireedia monteithiana
TTATATAATAATTATTATAATCTATTTTACTTCTTTTATTTATTTTATAATAATAATTTATTAACTTTATAAATTAATATATTTATAAGAAAGTTATTTTTTTTAAAATAATATATAATTAAAAAGTTATAATTAATAAAAAGTTTAGTTTATTAAATTTATTATATATTTAAAAATTTAGTAATTATAAAGTATTTTAAAGTTTTATAATTAATATAAATATAGATTTAATAAAAAGTTAATATAAATTTAATTTACTAGTTATTAAATAATTTAATAATTATAAGTATTTCTTTATTATATACTTTGTAATTCAGTTTAGCTAATTATATTATCTTTAAAAAGAATATTATAAAAAGTTAATTATTATTATATTTTTATAAAAGTATACTTGTTATAATATTATTAGATATATCTATTTCTAGTATATATAAAAGAGAGTAATTATAATATTAAAGAAATAATATATTTATTAATATTTATTTAAGTATATCAAAGATTAGTTAGTAATTTTTATTAAAGTAGAAAGAAGTATTAACTTTAATTAGTTTAATTAAAAGTTTAATAATAATATTAAAATTATAAATAAAATATTTATAAAAATTATAAAATCTAAAAAACAATTATATACTTTTTACTATTATCAGATAAACTTATTATTATATTATAATAATCTTTTTAGAATTTACTTCTATATTATTAGTTAAGATAATAAATCTTAAATACTTAATATAAATAATATCGAATTTATATTTTTTAAGATTAACTTATAATCTAGTATCTTAAAGATATTATAAAACTAATTTAATATAAACTTAATATTTAAATATATCTTTAAAGTAGATTAGAATATTATCGAGATATATAATATAAAAAATATTTAAATAATTAAAGAGAATATTATTTATATATTATTAATAAGTTATAGAGTTATTAGTTAATTTAAAGAGTATAACTTTATATTTATAGATATTATAATAAGTATAGAATATTATATACTCTTCTGAAATTAAGTCTATTTAAATATAATAAAATATTTATCTAATATTTAATTTAGTAAAGATTTTTATATAAGAGATTTAAATAAAAGTTTTATTAATAAAAGAAAGAAAGTAGTAATCTTTGTAAATAAAAGTATTAAATATCTGGAAGTTAATATAGAAATATAATAATCTATTCGATTTTTTTATAAAAAGAATTAGAGTAGTAAATAGAGTTTAATTCAATTTAATAAATCTTTTAATTAGATTTTTAATAAAGTATTACTTGATAATCTTTAGTTTTTTAATTGATATCTTATATAATAGATTATAATAAAGCTTGTTTTCTATATTTTTTTTAAAAGTGATTTTATAATTATAAAGTTAGTAAAGTAGTAAAGTATTTAATTCAGATTTAAAGAATATAACTAAGAATTCTAAATATTTATTAAAGATTGAAGACTTGATATTAATCTTAAATAAAAAAGCTAAAGTAGTTTATTAAAAGTAGAAGATAGAATAAAGTTGTTTAAATATTAAAAGAGTAACTTTCTTATTATTTTTATTAGTTTATTATTTTTTAAGTAGTTAATTAATTTTGTAAATTAAAATAATATTAAATTTATACTAATTATTATAATTATAGAATATATAAAGTATAGCTTCTAAAATTATATATAAATTTATTAATTATTTCAAATAACTAGTTTAAAGTCTTTAAAAAAGTTTAGAATATTTAATAATAATAAAAAGTTAGTTTATTATCGATTTTTACTTAAAGTAAATCTTTATTATCTTAAATATATAAATTTGATCTTATATAAATATTTTATAAAGTTTGAAGAATTATAATATAATTATAGTAGAAATCAGTTCAACTTTTTAAAGTGAAATTTCTTCTACTTCTTTATATAATAGTATTACTAATATTTTCATTATTAAAGTAGCTAAGTAAATACTAGCTTATCTTCTCTAATATTTATCTAATTTACAATCTTACTAATTAGTATCTTTCTAATATTTAAAATTTATCTTATAAAGATTAAAGTTAATATAAATATATATTACAAGTTAAAAGTAAATATAGTTAAAAAGTAAGTTTACAAACTAATATAGTTTATATTAATTACAATTAAGAAGAATTTGATTTTCAAAAAGTTATTTCCTTCTAAGAATTAAAAAGTATATAAAGTAAGTAATTAAAAAAAAAGTATAAGTTTATAATCGACTATTAATTAATAAGTTTAAAAAAATATAATAAAAGATTTCTTAATTTTATTTACTATTATAGCTTTTAACTAGTAAGAGAGTTTTTAACTTCTTTATTATAACTTTCTAAATTAAGTTAAATATCTTAAAAAATATAATATTAATGAAAACGAAGTTATTTACTTTAAAATTAATAAAAGCTTTAATTTAGAATAAATATTGATTTCTTGATAATATATAAAAAAATATTATATACTTTCTACTAAATAGTTTTATCAAATTTAAATATCTTATATTTTTTATTTTATTTAGTAAAGAATCTTTTATTAAATATAATCTTTTACTCGATTATTAATAATATAAATAATAGTAATAATCTTAACTTTATATTTATTCTCTTATTCTTGTTTATTTAATATATCAAAGTATTCTTCTTTTTATTTAAAGAAGTTAATATCAATTATATTAATATAATAAAAAGTATTATTATAAAAGTAGTTAATAATACTTTTAAAAGAGAGATTATCTTAAACTCTATTTTAAAAAGTAAAAATTTAATTTCTTAGTATAAAATAAAAGAATATCTTTATAAAAACAAGATTAGTTAATTTTAATAAAAGTATATAAATAAAGTTAATTCTATAATTTAAAAGGAAGTAGTTAATTTAATTAATAATAACTTTTTAATTAAACTTAATTAAAGTTTTAGTAGAATAATATAAAAAAGTGAATATTATAAAAAAAGTAAGTTTTAGTAATTCTAATAACTTTTTAATATTATTTTTTTATTTTATAAAATTGAAGTATTAGACTAACTCTTTTAAAGTAGTAGTCTAATATTAAATATTTTTAATTTGATTTTAATAGTAATTAATAAGTTTATAAAATAAGTTTTTATAAATTATTTATTTAGAAACTAATCTAATTAATATTAAAATATAAAGTTATTAATAAAACTTCTTAAATAAAGATAAAAGATTTAAAATTATTATATATAATATTTAGTATTTAACTTTAACTTAAATAGCTTTAAAGTTATTATAAAATAAAGTGTATAGTTTTTCGATTAACTGCTTAGTAAATAAAAAAGACTTTTATAAGAATAATCTTTTTAAATAATTTAAAGTAGTATTTTTAACTTAGTTACTTATATATTTATAAGTTTAATATTTATTAAAATAAATATATATAGCTAGCTAATTAAAAATTATATATTTTTAAAAAGATAAAAGAATATTAAAATTATTACTAAGTTTGTTAATAAGATTAGTAACTTAGAAAGAATATTTTAAATATTAGTTAAAAGAAGAAAGTTTATAAGTAAATTATATATATAAAAGTGATTTAACTGATTTAGTAACTTTCTTAATAAATAGATTAAAGATAATATTTACTTTAATAGATAATCTTTTAGATTAAAAAGTAAAAGTTTAATATTTGATAATAAAGATTAACTAGTTTTATAATTATTACTTTTATAAAAAGGAGATTATTACAGAAAGGATTATATAATACTAAGAAAAAAGATAATATTACAAGAAGTGATTATCTAACTTATAACTAGATTTATCAAGTGTGTATAACTCAGTGTATATAGAGATTACAACTCGTATTATATATATATATAAATATCACAATTTATATTATATATATACTACGACTTGTAATATATAGATATCACTGAGTCTCTAAGTTTACTAATAGATATCACTGTTATATAGTGATAGTAAGTACTAAGATCAAGTGATCTTAACTTAATTGATTATATAGAACTGAGTATTTTACTCGACTCAGACCTCCTACTCTAAAGCTCACTTAAGCTTATAAATAATAGCTGGAAAGCTCAGTTTCAAGAGGTCAGATTAATCAATTATCTTTATTATTATTATATATACCTAGCTATTATCTAACTATGATAGTTATAAGCCTAGTCTAATATATACTTTACTGTGCAAAGAAAACTATCTGCTGGTTTATTTGAAAAGCTACTCTTCAAATACTTCTTATTTCTATCTTTTATATTATATTATCTTTTCAAATCTTACCGATTATTATATCTCAACTTGCTATAATCAATGATACTAGATTGGCGACCTGCTAGTAATAGGCAATATAGTTCCTGGAACTTAGACGATAGTACTAAATTAAACAAATATAGTATCTTGTTAATCTTGAAATCTACGATGGATTGACTAGAGTACTAGTCGATATCCAACTTAATAATACTATCAGCGAAGACTAGCTTGCTTGATCTTCACTAGAACCACTCTCCTTTCACTAACTAAGAAAATAACTATATACTCAAAGGATCGCTGATTATAATACTAAGATAAGTAGGACTGATAATATTAATATTGATATTAAGGACTAATCAAAGCCAGATTATCTATTAATATAAGATGTTTATAAGGACTTTACAATATTGTAGAAAGAATTTGTTAATAAGAAAACTAAATACAATCTCTATTATAAAGTATTCAAGGACGTCTATATATAAATCTCTGTGACTATTAATATTAATTTCCTTATTGACTTTAACTTTTATAGTACTGACCTTAATAATATTACTCTTTATAATACTATCTATTCACTTAAAATATAGCTTACACCTTACGAATCAACGATCTTTACTGATATCCAGAGAGAATATATTGATATACTCAACTAAGTAAAATATAGTCGAGTATCACTAAGTGACTAGTTCAAGAAATAGAATACAGTGTACAGCAAGACTTGTATATACTAACTCAACGAGATTAAAGAAATAATCATTATAACTACCTTCTTTAAAGTAGTAAAAGTCAAGATTGAACCGACTTGAGTAGATAAGGAACTAAGATATATTACAAGAAAACAATAATTAGGCTAATCTATTCTTACCTTAGACAAAGTAAATATTATTCTCTCTACACTCTTAACTAATAAATCTTATAAACCTAAAGGAAAAGAAGTATTCGTAATAGCGATCTCTTCAGAAAACAATATAAGATCAGAGATTATCTAAGGTGATAAAAACAAATTAACTAAGAAAAAGAATAAGAATTGTTTATATTATTTAAAGAATTAGTTCTCTAATCTAAAGAACAAATATATTTAAAAACTAGAAGATTATAGGTTGTTGAAAGAAGTACTAAAAGACGATTTAACTAATAAGTCTAATACTTTTAAAACTAAGTAAATTAAAGAGAGGATCAAATATCTATAATAAAATAACTTGAAGAAAGTCTTAGTTAAGAAAAGTATATTACAATCAATAACTAACTCAACTATCTCCTAATCACTATTCTTTGGAAAAATTGTGATAGTAATTATTAACCTCTCTTTTGTAGATATTAGTAATCCTAATATATATTTAATTTTAGTTATCACTAACAAATATTATCTAGCAAACTCTACTCTTTTAGACAACTATAGTATAGTATACTTAGTTAATAATATCTCTTTACTTGATAGTAGAAAGATTACTCGCTCTGATAATAATAATATTATCGAAGTTAGTATATTATTACTACTAATCGTCAGACGCGATACCTGTACTATCAAGAATGTTTTCAATAGTCTTAATAAGCCTAATATAGAAGATCTTGTCTTAATAAATATCGCTTTTATTCCTGGTTTTTATATCAATATAGTCTCGGAGTCTCAACTAGCAAAGGTAAACTTATGATTTTATAATCTCGATTATATATTAAAATACAGTTTGTATAAGAAAAGTACGATTATTATATTACTTATACGAAAGTACAACCTAGTCTTTTTGGAATTTAAGAAAGTTGTTTCTTATTACCTAACTATACTAAGTAATATCTTTGTAAGTAAAGTTGTAATAATATACTTAGCTATTTATTATAAGATTAGTAAACCTTTCAAGCGATTATACAATTCTCTATTTAACAGAGAAGATACTACATAAATATAATATAATAAAGTTGGGTATCTTGGGTAGAAAGCTCTTGAGTATTTAGTAAACAAAGTAAGAGGTATAAAAATTAAAAGGATCTTAAGAGTTAATTGCGAGTATTATACTAAAGTGTATATTAAGCAGGTTATCAACTACTGTTTAGAAGATCGGTAACTATTGTAACTATTCTATAAAGTTATATAAAATCTTTTCGACTTCCCAATATTATTCAACAGTTACTTATAGTTATTACTAATCAAGGAGTTATATAGTAGTAAGATTTTTGGAATTCTACTTATTAATAAAACCTACTATAAAGTATTTCAAACGATTACTAATTTTGAAATATAGATGAAATAATAATATTACTTATCAATCTGTATTATTAAATAAAACAACGATAGATTAGTGATCAGTATCAATAGATACACTAAGTTTGAATAATAGATATCTACAGAAGGAATTGAGATTAAGCTCTTACTAGCTTATACTTATAAGTTAAATAATATAATAGAGTGTGTAGGTTAGAAGGTTATTACTAAAGTAATAAAAATACGAATTTAAGCGAATCTTCTAACAAAACTATAGCTTGAAATTATATAGGTAGTAATTTATCTGTATAATATAAGCCTATTATAATAAAGAAATTTCAGGATACTAAATGAAGTTCTAGATTTATAGTTTAAGTAATATTTTCGATAGTATAATCTAGTATTAATAATATTAGTTGTTGCTGATCTGCGTCTAAACTGAAATAGTATATACTAATATAGTTGTCAAACTTATTCTTTAGATAAGGAACAAGAAATCGATACTAATAAAAAGTAATATAAAGTTAATTCTCAAGTTTATTTAGATTACTTAGTAGGTTATATACCCGGATCACTAATCTATCGAATATAAGTACTAAAGCTTAATAGAATTATTATTACTTGCAATATCTAGTTCGATAAAAACATTATTTACTCTGAAGCTAATAAAATCTAGGAATCACTTTCAAAAGAGTATCTAAGTGAAATTGTTCGAACTTTTGATTTTAGAGTAATTAAAAACCCAGATAGATCAATATTAGAGAGTGATAATATAAACGATCTTTATATAGTTATAAAGGGAATCGCTCTATAAAGCGCTGATAATTAGGAATACTACAAGGAGATCTCAAAGGTGGAGAAGTTTGACAGCAACAAGTAGAGACTTCCTAGTAGTTTATAACCTTCAGATAATAGCCTGTATCTAGAAGGAAGTGATAGCAGTCGAAATATATAGTATTCGCAAGATCAACTTAAAGATCGAATTGATACTAGAACTAATACTGCACCTAACCAAGCTTAGAGTATAGATATTAATAATCTAGCTGTTAACAAGTAAGCTTAGGCTAAAAGATATATAGTTTACAAAGTATCTAATAAAGCTGTATTATCCGACTTGTTAACAACTCAAAGGGTTAATAAGCTTAAAAGTGAGATAAATTATAATTATTCTAATACTATTGATATATTCTACAAAGAGTACAAAGAAAGCTTAGAAGAAGATATTACTAAGTATATACCTTTACAGATTGAAGACGCTTTATATAATCTTATATATACCTTACACAACAGTGCTAGGTAGTATAAACAGAAAGAGATTGAAGCTACCTTAACTTAACAGAATACCCTTCAATCAACTAATTTATTAGATAAAGAGGTTTAACTATTCAAGAGATTAAAATTCACAATCGAAATCCTAGCTAGAAGAATAGATATAAAACAAAATATATAAGATATCAACCTCTTTTTATATCAACAAAACTATACCTCAATATACAATACTAGAAGATAGAAACAACTTCGCTCAAGGTATAATAAGAAGATTGTTAATATATTTATTAAAACGATTATAGCTTAACTGTCTTCAAGAGGCAATAAAAAGCTTAATGACTTCTATAATATATTCTAGCCTAATCACTTAGATATAGATAGAGATGAAGAGTAAGGCAAATTTATAACACTTCACAATATAGTAAGAGTAGTTATCACAACCAAACTAAAGAAACTTGTAATAGAGCTACTGCAATTATTTAAAATCTATGAAAGTCAAATAGCTAAATTACTTAAGTGCTACCGAGATCTTGATATATATCTTATAGGATTAGCATTCAAAGCTGATTATAATAAGAAGATTAATAATCTTAGATCTCGGAATATATAGAAGGAAATACTAAAAGGCTCAGTAAAGACAAAACTAATACTACTTAAGTAAGTCTTTATATATAAAATAAATTAGGATGGCTATATCACAAAGTATAGATCGCGACTTATAGTAAGAGGAGATCTACAAGCGAAAAGTATAATCGAATTAATCTATACTACAACACTCGCTTTTTATTCTTTTTATATTATTATAACTATAGTTGCTAAATTCGACTTTGAAACTAAGTAGTTCGATATAGTAAATACTTTTGTGAATATACTATAAGACTTAAGTAGCGAACTAGTAGTATATTATCTACTTAATAATTACAAAGTAGAAGATATAATTGTAATTATTGACTATACTCTTTATAGCTTGCGCGACTTACTAGCAATATAGTTCAAAGATTTTATTAAGACTCTAGTTAGTTTAGAGATAAAGCTATACTCAAATAAGCTATATATACTCTTTACTAAGGATTGCAAAGTATTAGTACTCTTCTTTATTAACAATATCCAGATTATTTATAATAAGTAATATACTAAAGAAGCTGAAAGAATTATTAATAAGATCTAATCCACGTATAAACTATGTGAGATAGGAGATATCGAATAGTTCTTAGAAATTCGGATTATCAGAAACCGATCTTAGAAAAAGCTATAACTTGCTTATAACACTTATATTAAGAAAATTACTAGAAAGTTTGATCTTATCAGTAATAAACTTACTAGTACTCCACTTTCTATTATAGAATTCAAGAAGAATAAGAAGGTAGTAATCAGATCAAAAGTCAAGGAATACTAAGAGAAAGTTGGTTTAATTCTGTATACTACAATCACTCTACATATAAACATTGTATTCGCTATATCGCAATTATCTCATTTCCTGACCAACCCTTCAGAAGATCACTTAAGAGTAGTAAACTACTATATCAGTTACTTATAAAGAATAAGATATCTTATTATAAAGTACAATGCAGATTACTTGTTTTAACTGCTTATAATATCAGATATATTATTTACTGATAATAGCGAAACAAGGCGATCTTCTTAGAAGTATATAATATTACTGTATAATAGACTGATTATCTGGAAAATATCGAGACAAGATACTATAACAACCTCCACAACTGAAGCCGAGCTGCTTAATATAGAGAGAATTGCAAAGGAAACTATAGTAATAACTAGGCTATTGAAGAAACTCGAGTTAGTAATACTTGAACTTATTACTATCTATTACGATAATACACAAGTAATAAGATTAGTTGTAAGTAAGAATAAGAGGATATTAACTAAGCTTAAGTATATCGATATCTAAAATATATAGCTAAGATAAGAATATTCAAAGAAATTATTTAATATAGTCTATTTACTTACAAAGGATATACTAGTTGATAGTTTTATTAAGAATCTTACTTACTAATAGTTTGAATGCTTCTGCGTTTATCTGAACTTACAAGATATAAAGAGGAAGATCGAGAAGTTAAATATAATAGCTAAAACTCTCTAAAACACTTTTGAAAACTACTTTTTTATTTGTTATATCTTTTTAAAAGTAAAACTTTTAAATATTTCAAATCTAATATTAATACTAGAGTAAGATTAGAGTAGATAATCTTCTGGATAACAGCCGATTTGCTTAGCAAGAAACCTTCTTTAGGCTGATCTTTTCACAACACTGATAAATTCAATTTAGTATAATCGGTAATATAGACTGATAGTGTAAGAGTTATAGCTGATAGATAGATAATTCTAAGTGACTTAAGTGGAAAAATTACTAACTAGTATAAAGTAGAAATAACTTTAAGACGTATTAAGCTATTTCTTAGAAATACTTTAGAATATTATCTTATATATTTCACTATGAAAGGAAGTATTTAAGTTTAATATATACTCAATTCTCAAGGATCTATCTAAATAAACTTTAAATATTCGCTCTCAGTTATCTCACTATCATCTAACAATTGCTTTAACTTAGTATAAGATAATCGCTTAGTATCCTCTTCCGAAAACCTATTTGTAACCAACCTTCTGAACAATACTATACGAGAATTAAAACAACTAATCGATAAACTCGATGTAGCAAAAGAACTTTAAGGGCGAACTGAGTGATCGATATTATATTACAAGGGCTACTATATAGAAGACTTATACTTACCTAGAAGATCACGACTACTTGAAGTTCTTAGACTACTACTACGAATATCAGAACCTTGTATATATATCGAAGACTCCCAAGGTGTAGTACAAGATAGTGTTGTAGGTTAACGAGGAATTCTTAGAGTCACCTCGAGAACAGGTTAAGAACGACTAGACGATTCAAGACGATGTGTAGGAGTAGCCTGTGTGAGACTACTTAAGAGAGTACTAATGGTGCTAGCGCGAGGTGTAAAGGTCACTCCACCATAGGAAGACTTCTGAGAGGTAACAGAAGAGTCAGAGTAACTAATCTTACTTAAACCTTGTAAGCGAGTATAACAAGTACTAGATAAAAGAAATAGATTATTATTATTATTATCTTTATTATTATTATTATCCTCTTTATTCTTATTATCCTCTTGACTGTTATCCTCCTTGTCAGAGAGTTGATCTACAAAGTAATCCTCCAAGCTATATATCTTAGTCAATATCCTGAAAAACTTCCGAGTATCCTTCAAATTCTGGAAAAGGCTAAATATTAGTTTGATTCTACAAGGAATTAACAGAAAACTTACTTTACTAGAACCTCTCTACTCGGACAGAGCAAGCAACTTCTCAGTAGCTGGAATCAAGACTTAGGGAACAGAACGATACTTCTTTGTTTTGTAATTCTAACAGCGACCTAACTTCCCAGTATATATATAATCATAGTAATACCTTTTACTAGGACCACGCAAAGTACTCTGAATACAACTAAAGCAAAAGATATAATAACAATTACTACGATTCATAAAATCAGAACAATCCTAAAAACTACTTCGAGAAGCTCTAATACCTCTATCAGATAACTTTGGAAGGTTATTTGAGGAAGTGATCTTAGTAATAGTAAGAGTAACTAGACGGTTACTAGTTAAAGTGCTTTAGCTATTATCTACACAAGCTTCTCTGTATAGCGTTTGACGATCAGCTAGAAGAGCAATTGTCCTACTCTTGCGCCGCAAGTTTTGAAACTGTACTAGAGGTTATAATAGATACTATATTATATATATATTGAATATCGGTTAATATATATAATTAGGATACTCGAGCTGCGAAATAGGACAGCTAGGATTGTAGTATCTATTAAGTCTAAAGGCAGTTTGAGAACCTAGTAGCAAAGGCTCAAATATAGGAAAATTATATTTTAGAAGATCTTAAGAATATATTGTAGGAAGCTGCGAATTAGTTAGACTATAAGCTCGAAACACAGACTGACTATATACTGGAATTCTAGTAGGCAAAGTCGAAGTAAAACTGCGAGGATTATATAATAGAGGAGGTAGTTAGTGCGGACTCTGAGATAGAGTAGGCGGTTGCAATAGCCTACTCTAACTAGTAGAAGGAGAATTATCTTCTTCAAAGTTAGGAATAGAACTTGGTAAGGAAGATTGTTGAAGAGGAGAGGAACTCAAAAGATCTTTATACAGAATAATTGGAGAATATATAGGTGTTCTGCTTAGACGAGAATTAGAAGGAACGATTTGTGTAGAGCGAATACAAGAAGATAGTATTTGAAAATCAGTTGTATAAATAATTAGTAACTAAAGAGTGAAAAGATCAGAAAAGTGAAATAAATTCGAAACTTACTACTAATAAATACTAAGTGATATCCGCAATAGTAGTATTAGTTTTAATCGAAAATACTTGATCTCTATAGTTAGAAATACAAAAGTTAAAAGCGAGAAAATCAAACTTACTAACTTGATCTAACAGAGCAGACTGAGTATTATCTTGTTACTAACAAGCTTTATAAGTCTATCAAGCAATCTGTTAAACAAAAGATGAATTAACTAGTATTATTGACTTATAATTACAATTATAATGAAGGTTATAATTAATTTGGAAGAAATCGCTATATTTATCTTTATTGTTACCTTGCTTATCTAAAGGAGTGTGATTATACTTAGATATAGTAAATACTTCTCGAAAACTTCTTCAAGAGGATTAGAAAGTGTTAATACGAATTTACTAGAAGAATAAGTAGAAAATAATATTATTGATATTGCTATTATATAATATATATAGAAGAAAGTGATTTAAGTGTATATGTCTATTATTATCACTTTAAAACCTCATTATTACGAAAATTCACTAACGACTATATCTGATTAAAGCGACAACAATAAAAATAATTATCTAAAATAAACTGATCTAGTCAAAAATCAATATTCATTAAATTAACTATATACTTACTAGTCAATATCGATCAGAATTTCGAAATAATCTATCCTCAACTATTTATTTGAGAGAATTACTAATTTAAGCAAATAATATACAATCTACTCGATATAAACTTATAAAATTATTTACTTGTTTATTCTCAAATCTTATATAAAAACAAACTTACTTTTATTAAATCTCTAAGAAGATTAATTATAACTATATATAATATTTTATTTATTAGAAACTTTCCTTGTTTATTACAACTTAATACTTGAACTAGAAGGTATATTACAAAAAGGATTATATAATACTAAGAAAAAGGATAATATCACGAGAAGTGATTATCTGACTTATAGCCAGATTTATCAGATATACACAACTTAGTATATATAAAGATTATAACTTGTATTGTATATATATATAAATATCACGATTTATATTATATATATACTACAACTTATAATATATAGATATTACTGAGTCTCTAAGTTTATTAATAGATATCACTGTTGTATAGCGATAGTAAACACCGAGATCAAGTGATCTTGACTCAATTGATTATATAGAACTGAGTATTTTGCTCGACTCAGACCTCCTACTCCGGAGCTTACTTGAGCCTATAAATGATGGCTGGAAAGCTCAGTTTCAAGAGGTCAGATCAATCAATTATCTTTATTATTATTATATATACCTAGCTATCATCTAACTATAATAGAGATTGAATAAAAAATAATAATAATACTAAAAGTAATATTAGAAGAGATTCAAGTAAAGATTAGTTTAATAAGTTATATTTATTATAACTTTAACTACTTTTATAATTTAATAATTAACTTAGTTAATATTATAATATTATTATTTAAGAATATTAATAAAAGTTCTTAATCTTTCAATTAAAAAGATTAGAAATCTACTTTTTTTCCTTTCTCTTTTCTTCTACTTTCTATATTAATATAGAAATTTACAAAAGTATTATTTATAAACTTGTTTACTAAGTTGTTATTATAATCTTTAAACTAGTTGAAAGCGGCTTTTCTAGCAAGGAGGATTATATTGAATATAGAAAACTATTATCAAGAAGTTTTAGTACTTTTCTTAAATACAATAAGTTTAATATTATAAAAAGAAGATATATTAGTAAAAAGATTAGTTTAAAAAAGTAATAATAAAAGTAAATAAATATAAAAGTAAATAAAATAAATAATTAAAAATATAAATACCTTTATTACTTTTTAATAAAATAGACTTTCTTTTTATAATTTAGTAGTTTTCTAAATAAAAAGGATTATTAATAAAGTATTATTTAGATAATTACTAGTTAATTAGAAAGATTAAATAAGTTGTTGATAATATAATAATATATTATATAAAAAGATTATATTATTCTTAAAATTAATAACTAGAAAGTTAAAAGAATTAAAAAGCTTTAAAAGCTTATATATATATAGAAACTATTTAGATTATATATTTAAAGTATATATATACTAAATATACTCAGAGTAGTATCTTGAAATATCAAGTGATAAAGTGAGTACAATATATATAAATCGCTGATATCTGTAATTTAAACTATCTAGATTATTATAAATAAATAATTTATAAAGAATAGATCGATTATAGATAATAATAGATATATAAATTATAATTATAAGTTAAATACAAAGCTTTATATATTAAAGAAAATTATTTAATTTATATAAATCTTTATTTTCTATTATTTTAATATTCTTATTAGTTTTAATATATTAGAATTATTAAAATTACTAAAATATTATATAGTTATTAACTAAAAGTTCTATTAAAAGTATTTTTAAAATTTAAAATACTAATTTAATATTAAGTATTTTCCTTTTTATTATACTATTTATATAAAATAATATAAAAAAGTATAAGTAAAGTATTATAAAATATAGTTTATTATATAATTATATATTAGTTAATTTATTATATAATTATATTCTAGTTAGCTTATTATATAATTATATACTAATATATTTAAACTAGTAGTTAGTAGAATAAAAATATTATTTTTTATAAAAACTTTACTTCTATTAAATAGTAATAATATTTATTATTAATTATTATATATTATAAACTATATAATATTATCTTTTTAGAACTTAAGTTTATTATTATATTTATTTAAAATATTTTCACTATATATTTATAAATCTCTCTTCTTATAATCTAGAAAACTATTAACTTTATTTATTATTTCTATCTAATATTTATAAACGAATTATCTTTTATTTTATCTTTTTATAACTTTTTTATTATTTAAATTACTTACTATTTATATTATTTCTATTAAATAAATTATAAATATATTATAGATATTATAAATAAAATAAAAATTATTATTAGATATATTGTTAATAAATACTTTATATTATCTATAATACTATTAATTACTTTATTAGTAAAAAATACTAAATCTATTATATCTTTAAAACACTTATAATTATTTAAACTTTTATTAGTATTACTAAAATAACTAACTTTAAAAACTAGTTTTATTATTATATTAAGAAAATTTAATATTATAATTAGAAAAAACTTTTTCTTAACTTTTTTTTAAAAAGTTTTCTAAAAAACTATATAATTTTAAATTTAATAATTTAAAAATACTAAAGAACTAAATAAAGATTTTTAAAATATATAAATTATATAAATTATAAAAGAAATTCTTTATAATATAATATTTAATATATTCTTTAATAGTTCTAATTTAAATATAGTTTTAAAAAATATTTTTATATTTATTATAAAGAATATTAGAATTATATTCAATAATATACTAAATATATATAATTGAGATTAATAATAAAATAATATCAATATTCTACTAAACTTAGTTTTAAAGTTTAATTATATATTAGATTCTAATTATATAGATTTAAAGTAATATTTATAAAATATTAGATTCTTCAAATTAAACTTCTTTTTCAATTATAAAGAAAGTAATTATATAATTATAAGGAAAGATATAATATAGAGAAATATTTACTTTTTTATAAATTAAATAAAGGAATATATATTAGAAGCTAGAATATTTATTATATATAATAACTTATATATATATTTATAAAAAGAAGCTTTATTATAATATATTAAAAAGTTAGACTTACTAATTAAATATAATTTAATATATATATCTGATAGTATTAAATAATAATATCAACTTTTAATTAGATAATTTAAAGATTCTACTTTTAAAATATTTAAAAAGCTATATATTAAAAAATACTTTATTAATAATATATATAATAATTAGAATATTTAGTCTTTTATAATTATTATAAGAGAGAGAGAGATATTATTTCCGTCTGTCGGGCAGCAGGTTAAGCCTGCTGTCCTAGTATCTCCCGAAGGGTATAGAGATGTGCCGAGCTAACTAAATACAGAATATTTACTTAGAGGGCGTTTTATGTATATAGCGGGTTAGGCCTTTACTATAGTCTAGAGCCCTTGTCTCCGCTAGTTGAGGAGAGGGAGCAGGGTTTCTCACCTAGCTATAAGATATTTTCTAAATACTTTTGAGTCTATAAGTAGATATTATTATTACAGTTTCTTGGAGCTATTGTTCCTACAGTCTAGGCTGTTATCTGTTTATAATTTTTAAAAGAAAGAAAAGGAAAGAAAGAGAAAGAAAGAAGTGAGTTGAAAGAGTAGGAGAGGGAAAGGGGGAGGAAGGGAGAGGAGAGAAGAGAGTTTCGAGAGTTGCTGAGATAGGCAGTTATTCCTCTATATCAGCGGGAGCAGATACACAAGTAGAACTCTGTTGTTTCTAGCAGTTCAAGAAAGTAGGTCGGCTTAATAGTGAGCTGCTGTAAGTACTGTACCCTTTCTGCCGAGCTATATAGCGGGCGGACAAAGCGAAGCGGCTACTTATTGAAAGTCCGCTGTACTCACTTATAGTAAACAATATACTCTGGTATCTTTGGGTGCCTATATAAACACTCTAGGTTCGCGTCTGTATACGAGAACTTCTAGTAGTACTACGCAAAGTCGCTATATACAGTTCTAAGAGCTAGTAGGTAGTGAAGCTTAGCGTGTGGGAGTTCAAGCTTTGGAAGCCTTTTCACTTAGTATATATTGGCCTAACGCCTGTAATTAGCAGAGAGCTTTGATTGTACTTTGGCCTACTATACTGTCTGAGCATAGTTGTATATACTTCGTATTATTGAGTGTAGACCGCTAGTTGTCGGCTCAGCTACCAAGTCGCTGTCCACCGTAGTTTGCTCTGCCCCTAGATTTACTAAAGTGTTTATAGCCTTATTGCTTATAATACTAGTGTGTTCTGGCGCCTAGTATACCCTTACGTCTCTAGTTTCTATTGCGCTTTAGCAGTGTAGAAAGGCTTACTATAAGAAGACCGCCGCTTCGCCTCGGATATACCGGATAACTGAGGTGCTATCGATGCAGAGCCAGATCCGCTGCGAGCTATATTGTAGCGGGAGTCGCAGAGTATACTATAGCGCCTTCTATACCTCGACTGCCTCTGCGTCGAATATATATAATAGTGAGTTCAAGGCGCTGTAGCTAGTACTGATCTGCTAAGTGCCCTAGTATACTGCGAAGCTATACCCGACTTTGTATTCTTCGTCTACTATTTTCTTAGACCTATCTGAGAAGACTGTAATATCTGTAGTTGGAAGGGCCGCCTACTATTGTTTGAAGGCTTTGGCAGCCTCTTTCTTTGTCTTATCTGCTGTAGGGTTCTCCCGACTTCTTGAAGAGAAGTATGGAGGTATTAGACGGAGGCGTAGTGTAGTAGGGATTAGTTGGCCTTGGTGTTGAACGCGAGTGCGGTGACACTGGTTGATGCAGACAGACTCTATCTGTTTTGCTAGGGGGTGTTGTAAGTCTACTATACGAAGGCGTAGTGCGAACTGTACTTTAGTCTGCTCGAGTGCTACCTGTCTAGAAGGGAGTCCTATATCTTAGAAAAGTGTTATTAGCAGGGTTGTTCTTTATACCGGCAGTATACCTCTAGCTGCTTGCGCTAGGATCTTGTCGACAGTATCGATATACTAGCCGTTACTTGCACTGATAGTCTTGTTCTTAAGGAATCCACTAGCCTATAAGGGATGGTAGTGTCCTGCGTACCAAGCCTCTATTTCGTATAAGATTGAAGGGAGGATGTAAGTGATAGTAGTCTTATGTAGTGTGGTAGCTGGCGGCTTATCCTTAATTCGAGCGAGGTTGCGGATATAATAGGTAACCTTCCTAGCTTTAGCTGCTCGCTCAGAGATATACTGCTTAAAGCTCAGTCTTCGATTAAACCAGACACCTAGCTATTGTAGTACAGACTACTCTCTTTCTACTTTAGTTGTTGTAACAGGCCGAATTGTAAGCTCGCTATCGACTATATACTTTAGCGAGTAGTCTCCTTAGCGTCTAGAGAGGTGGATTATCTCCAGCTTCTCGAGTGTAAACGTGATCTTGTTTTCCTGCTTCTATTGCTTGATCTGGTGTATATCCGCTATAAGTAGCCTAATATTGAGGTCTAGCGACTTAGTAGCTCGGTAGAGGCAGATGTTGTCTATATACCCGAAGTGTAGCTGTTGATCTTAGTTGAGGAGCTCAGCTAGGTAGAGCATGTAAAGTACTAGCGAGAACGAGGACCTTTGCGGGGTGCTGTATGTAACTGCGCTACTAGGTATAATTGTCTTTTCTAGCTGTACTTAAACTCGGTGTCCGCTGAGAAACCCTTGGACTAGTTTGAGAGCTATTATCAGCTATCCTTGTTTTGTTATCCTGGCTAGCAGTCGTCGAGGTAGGAGGGCATCGAAGGCGCCTTGCACGTCTATAGTAACTATAATAACTTAGTATCTCTTTGCAAAGGCTATCTCTATATCATATATAAAGGAGGCAACTAAGTCTATCGCTGACTACTTCGGCAGTGCCCTGTTATACTGTGGGCTAAGTACTTGATAAGTGAGTACTATCTATACAATATATCTCGCGACAATCCTTTCTAGCTCTTTCTTGATATATAAGATATCACAGAAAGGATCATATGATACCAAGAAAAAGGATAATATCACGAGAAGTGATCATCTGACTTATAGCCAGATTTATCAGGTGTGTACAACTCAGTGCATGTGGAGATCACGACTCGTATCGTATGCGCATGTGAACATCACGATTCATATTATACATATACTACGACTTGTAATACATAGATATCACTGAGTCTCTGAGTTTATTAATGGATATCACTGTCGCATAGCGACAGTAAGCACCGAGATCGGGTGATCTTGACTCAATTGATTATATAGAACTGAGTATTTTGCTCGACTCAGACCTCCTACTCCGGAGCTTACTTGAGCCTATAAATGATGGCTGGAAAGCTCAGTTTCAAGAGGTCAGATCAATCAATTATCTTTATTATTATTATATATGCCTAGCTATCATCTAACTATGATATAAGAGTAGTACGATCGGGCGCTATAAGCGTACTGAGGTTCGATCTTTCTTACCGACCTTAGGTAGTATTGCGATCTCTGCTAGCTTCTATATATCCGGGTAGTAGCTTAGCGCTAAACAGCGATTGTATATAGTATATAGTAATTCTTTGATATTGCTCTAGTATACTTTCAGGAGTCTGACAGTAACGCGGTCAGTTCCAAAGGAGGTGCTTGTAACCCTGATTGTACTTAGCTCTACTTCCTTCATCGAGACTGTCTTTTCCTATAGTAAATACCCTGTGCTTGCCTAGTTCTCTAGAAGGTCGCTTTGAAGGTTATCTGTAGCTGAGAAGCGGTTTAGTACTTCGCGGCGTAATATCTCTGCCTTTTCTTCTACGTTCTCAACTAGCACTTTATCTATCTCCAATAGGAAGGCTTTGAGGTTGAGTATAAGCTTATACCAGTTTATCACTTTGTAGAGAGCTTTATTGTCTGTAACGTTATTGAGAACCTAGCGCTAGTATTCTCGCTTAGTCTTTCGTACTATAGCAAGAAAAGTCCTTGTTTCCGGGGAGGCGTGTCTCTGTACTTGGTTCGTATACACTCGGCAGTGCGATTTGTAAGCTTCTCCGCACTCGGGTATCTATTATAGTACTGAGATACTGCCTCCTCGATCCGGCTTTCCAACTGTTTCTAGAGCTGACTGCAGGCTCGTAGTAAGAAGCTTTATTTACACCTCTAGCTCCTCCGCTGTAGCTTAGGAGCTGAGTGTAGAGAGGAGTGCTACGCCGCTCTGAATCAGAGCCGCAAAGGTGTTAAGCTCCTCATCTGATACTCGGTAATAGAACTGGTCTAGTGGGACTTGTCTGCGGCTGGGGAGTACTATCACTTAAGTTTCATAGTCCGAGCTACTATGTAGGTTAGCGCGGATATATATAGCTGCAAAGGGGATGTTCGAGAAAGTGAGATCGAGTATATACCTTGCGTTGTGTGTTGCCTAGCCAGGGGCTCCTATAAAGTCTATTCCGCTTAGTATAATCCACTACGTGAGTTTATCGCTACTGTACAAAGGGGGGGTGCTTGGCTCAAATATCTTATGTTGCACGTTGAAGTCGCTACCAACTATTGTCTTCTCTTTCACTGCGAGGTTCGTGATGTAATCAAGAGCCTCCGGAGTTTGTAGGCACCTGTACACGTTGAGAATTAAGTAGCTATTAACCTTATTTCATAGTAGGTCTCGACTCTTGATTAGCTGTTGCTGCTGTATACAGAGGCCAGCTTCTTTCCGAATATATATTATTATTCGGGGTTAGTAGTATTCCTAGGTATCTTTGTCTACTTAGTCCTAAGAATCTACTAAGGTGTAGTACTTGTAGCTTAGGTGGTTCTGTGTTCGAGTGCCTATACTTATTTATAGTTCCTGTATACAGAGAATATCTATTTTCTCCTCCGATGCAAGATGTAGGATAGTGATATAATATAGTTGTGATCTCCTAATATTAGCTTATTTTATTTGGAGATCGTATGCTTGTGAGAGGCGGTTTCGCTTTCGTTGTGAGTAAGGTATACTACTTATTGCGAGGGGTGTGTATCTAGTTCTATTTCCTTATCTGGCAAGGAGGGTTCGCTCTCACTGCTAAGTGTGATACTCTGTGCTGATAACTATGCTAGGTTGAGGCTTTTGTGTGGGGCAGCCTCGCGTCGGGCCCGAGAGCGTGCACCTATATTCTGTAAGCCTGCCTCTTTGTATACTAGAACCCGGGAGCTGTGTCGCTTGCGAGTGTGCTCGTCTAGCGGAGTGGCTTGTGGGATCTCGACTGTTAGGGTTAGCGCAGTTATAGTCTCTCTTTATTTTCGCAGAGTGTCCGAATGCTTGCGGATTGCTTTGAGAGACTTCTGCGTAGTCTTAACTAGTTGGCTATTTACCCGCTTCAAGGCGACTAGGCAGTTGATGTGGCCAGCTAGGAAGGGGCTGTAGCAGTTAGCGCAATATATCTCTTCAGTGCAGTTAGCACCTGCTAGGCCCTTGTACTAGTCCGCTTATATGCCACAGTGTCCGCAGCGAGCTACGTAGTAGTATCTTGCGAGGTTGTAGTAGCCTTGGTAGCCGGGGTTGTATCTTTGTATAGCTGGCTACCGCTTGATTTCTCGTGCAACCTCGCTTATGTAGAAGAGTTGGAAGGAGTAGATAGGTTTTAAAAAGGAGACTATCTAAGTCGTATATCCTATATACAGGTTCGCCTTGTATCGGGAGAGGCAGCAATTTACTAAAGCTAGTTTGGTTTGTGTGAAGGCTTCTTCTTTAACTATCTCAAAGGTAACTACTACTGTGTATCGAAGAAGGTTTAGTATAGTAACAAGTATACTAACTACTATATAGTTAAACTATTTTTCAAGTCTAGCTACTGATGTTCTGTCTAGTATTCGTCTAACAATCTCAGTGTTTTCTTGTGTAAGGAGTAGCTCTCGGACTTGGATGCTTACAAGGGTAATTGCCTAGCTAGTATAGATAGGTACGATTACTAGGATATCTACTAGAGTAAGCTTTCCAATTCGTTTGTATAGCGCCTAGTGTAAAGTGTAGGATTATAGTCTGTTAAAGAGCGTCTATCTCTCTACTGCAATAAAGATACACTTGTCGTTATTAGCTGGGGGTAGCTTGCTTGAGGGTAGAGCTAGTAAGGCGGTTACTATAACGTAGGTCTTTGTTGATCGAAAGTCTGCCTCTGAGTTTTTCAAGGTTTTCGCTATATCCGCAAAGCTAGTCTTTTTGATACTTACTTCTCTTTAGTTTTATAGTAGCGCCAGGTTTTGATAAGCAGAAGTATCGCTACTGCCTGCGTCTAAGAGAGATATAGTCAAGAAGCTTACTACTTTATCACTCAACTTGTATACTACAGCTCTCTACTTTGAGTCTTTATATAAAGACACAAATTTGTCGATACTAACTACAAACTTGTTTATTATTATATATTGGAGCTTAGCCTCTTCTTCAATTATATACAAACAGCTACTGATAGCTACTACTACCAAGTTATTATTTAGAGCTTTTCTATCTAGCTCGAGGACTAGCAGAGGGACTATATTCTTAGTCGCTCGCTGTTGCCTCTTCGAGGGGCGTTAGGTATAAGTGTCTGATATTAGTTCTTGATTCCGAGTGAAGTCGGGATTCGCGGGTTATAGCGAGCGCTAGGGAGTCGACGGCGGTGCTATTTCCGCTGCTTCTTCCGAGCGGCGATAAGCCTTGCAAAGGAAACGATGTGTGTTTATTTGAATAGTATAGGCTCTTTATTAAACAAGTTTGATAACTTAGTCCGTCGTTGTGTAGATGTAATTATTATAATATAATATATATATACTATTAGTATAGATAATCTATTATAATAGAATACTATTATTTATAATAATCTTGATTTTTAATTATAACTATATATTAATATATTAATAAAGAATTAATCGCTTTTAAATTTTATAAAGTTTTTAATTTTAAAAGAATATATATTCTAAAATATTTTTAGAATATAATTAAAAACTTTAATAAATTATATTCTCTATTAATTTATATATTATAACTAGTTTCAAAGTAATTCTAATAAAAAAAAAATAAATATAAATTATTCTTTTAATTCTTTTCCTTTATTCTTTATTTATACTTTATTTTATTAAAAAAATATCTTATTTAAAATTTTCTCTAAAATAATATTAATATATATAAAAGTCCTTTTATAAAAATAGTATTATTATCTTCTCTTTCAAAGTTTCGATTATAGATTATAACTAAGTATATAAACTTTTAATAAATAGAATATAATAAATAAGTAGAAAGGAGATTTTCTTATAAAAAAAACTTATTAGAAAGTAATAAGTAAATTTATCGAAAATTCTATTAATTTAATAATATAAACTATTTAAAAGATAATTACTATAATATTACTAAAGAATTTAAATCTATTTATAATAATAAACTAAAAGAAAATAATTATATTACTATTAAGGAATTCTACTATAAAGAGAAATAAAGTTCGGATTTATAAAACTTATTAGAATTTATATTATTTTTATTAAAAGATAAAATTGTAAAAGTAATTAAAAAGATTTATTATAAATATAATATAGTTTTTATTTTATAAAATAAACTTTACTATTATATCTTCTCTAATATTTATAATTTTATATTATATATTTCCTTTATAAATATTATATTAATATATATAAACTTGTAAAAAATACTAATATTACTAACTAGTATATTAGCTAATATTTAAAAAGAATTTTAATCTAATATCTATTAAACTTTAAATATTTAAATATATATAAGTTTTAACTTCGAAAAAAAATCTAAAAGTACTTTAAACTTTATAAAGTTTTAACTAATATACTATATATTTATTATATCTATCTTCGATATTTCTATTATAAAAATATTAAAAATTATAAAAGTTATTCGAAGATATATATATATTATTATATATATATATATAATATTAGAAAGATTAGATTTAAAGATTTATATAAATAGTAGATACTCTTGATTATTAATAAATAAAGATTAAATTAAATTTTACTTTACTATTAAGATTTATAAGAATATTTATAATATAAATATTAAAGATATTAAAAGAATATTTAAATTATAAAAGTAAATAATATTTAAGATTTTTCTATTAAATATAATAAATAAAAAGTAATATTTAATAAAGTTTATAATAAATATATAATTGAAGAAAAATTTTAAAAGATTAGAAGTTAGAGTTAGGGCGGTGTGAGTAGAGCGAGCATCGAGGGTTAGAGACTAATTTCGTAAACTAAATGAAGAAAAAGAGTAAGAGTCCTAGTAACTCTTATATAAAAATAATGAAATTGCTTTCATCTAGCTCTTCAAAGACTCTAGTAGAGGACTATCTTTTTATAAGTATTTAGTTTTAAACAAGAAATACTATTATAGTTTACTTAGTTCCCTTTAAAGGATTTCTATAAGTATAAGTAAATATTATTATTAACTCTACTATATATATATTAAAAGTACTAGTATAGTATACTTTATAGAGCGGACGTTGAAGTAATCCTCAGATCACATCGCAGTCCGATCACGTGATCAAAGCCGATTAGTAGATCGCAGTTGAAAAACAACCTCTAAATATACAATAAAAGCCTTTAACTCAGTAATATATATAAATATAAATTAAGATAAACTCTTTAAAAAGATCTTCAACACTTTATTATAATAGTTAAAAGATAAATATCTTTATACTATATATTTTCTAATATAAAAATAAAAGGATAAATAGTTTTTTTCCAAACTATAATAATAAGTCTTATAGTTTTTACTATCTATTATAACCTTAAAGTTAAAGTAGTATATTCTAAAAGTAAGTAATCTCTCTAGAAAAGCTTAGATTATCATCGAAATCAGGTAGGATTTAAAGTTAGAGTAGAAGTTAGAATTTTGAACTCTAATATTTATATTCCTTAAAGCCTTTATAATCACTAATATACAAATTTCGAATAGTATTCTGAAATAGTGATAATAAGATAACTTACTAAAATCGTTTCAAATCAAACTAATTACAAATATCTTATATTTGTTGATACTATCTAATATCTACTAATCAAAAATAAAGCGATATTAATTTAGACTTACAATTACTTGTAGATTCTTTTTAAGGAACAACACTTTCTAGCATCTAAACTATTAACTCGATCTTTACATAACATCAATATACATTAGACTAGTTATCTTAGACGTAGAAATCGATTGAGAATAAAGTTTCTCTCTCACTTTATTTCAGAAGTCTCTACAGTTTCAATAATCTAAAGAAAAGGTAACTACATACAAGTCAACCGAGGTTCTTCACACCGCTAGCTTAATTAATTCTGATAGTATTAAATTATAAAGATTCAGTATATTAAATATTAATCTCCCCCGTTTTAACGAAATAACTACCAAGATAAGTTTCACTTTATTTTAACTTTCGAGAAGCTTATTTACTAAACCTATCTACATATATTCCCAGATTAGATTATACTCTAACAGAAGTATAAACGTAAACTAATTACATTCGATCAGTATTAATAGTTCCTCAAACTATCCAACTAAGTACCTAGTAGAATATCCTTATTTAAACAAGTTAAGATGAAAGTTCTATTTACAAGCTCGAAAGTCTTATTCGCAAGAACAGATTATCTTAAATTTTATTCGCTCTACCTTGATAAAAACTTTCTTTACTAGAAAAGAGTGAGTACTAAAGAAAGGAATATATATATATATATTAAGTACTTTCTTATATAAGAAAATAACTAACTCTTTATTTATAATTTACAGTTTAATATCTAAAAAGAATATAAAGGTATATAAAGATTCTTATATAATCTTCAACTCTAGTAACTTCTATTTCGCTATCCAAGTTTCCTTCTTATCTTCTATTCCTTTGAAGATAACAAAGATATTATTAATATAATAAATATAGACTTTCAAGATCTTATTTATTCTGTATTTTAGTATATCTTTTTCGTATACTGTATAGTAGAGGTTTACAATAATTAGAGTATAAGATACTTCTATTACTAATTCTAACTTTTATTAGTAGATATTATCTTCGAATATAAAAAAGTTATTTAAAAGAACAAATTCTATTATTTTAACAAGTATACTTCTTCGAATCCTTTAAGAGATTACAAGTAAGATATAAAAGATCTTCAAAATCACATCAAATAAATCGATATTAGTATATATCACTGTAATATCACTTATAATCAACTAGTATCCTTCTATAAAACTAACCTCTCTTAGCTTTAAGATCAGTTCTTATAACAAGTTCAAGACTATCTTAAATTCTCTTAGTAGAGGTTGTAAAGTATAATCTACAACAGCGGCTACTCTAGAGATAATCTAACTATAACTTGGAATAATTGGTTTTAAAGCCTAAAGATTTTTATATACTTTGGGTATTATATAGAATCTCAAGTATTCTATCTTACTAGCTTCAATATATTTGCGAAAAATCGCAGGTAAATATACATCTCTTATAAATATAAATAACTTATTTTTCAATATTTATTTCAAAGCTTTCAACTCTATTTTCTTATAAGTAGTAGTATTGCTTAAATAAAGGAGGTACTACTTTCTATACTAATCTAGTAAGATTACATTTAAACCGAAGTTCTTATCAGTTATCTTAACTAGGAAATTCATCTACATTAAATACTGTTTAAGTTCTTGCAAGTTAGAATTCAAACGATGTTTTAAGCAGAAGTAGAAATATAATATTTATATATTCAGATTTTCCTTAATCTCGACTAGATATCTTTCTAATACTTCTAAAATATAGAAAAGTTTCTATTCTTCTAACTTAGTATAGAATTTTAGAATATAAGTTTTATACTTATATTTTTTATCACAGAACTTATATTTAGTTTATACTAATCTCTAAAGTTCTTAAAATATTTAAAGTATAAATTGTAGTTAAAGCTTGGTATACAAAATAAATTTACTATTTAAAGATAATATTTATTTAATATTATCTCAGAAAGATATTCTAAGTTTAGTAAAAACATCAGATTAGTAAGTAGCAAAGCTGTCTACATAGTCTAATAAACTATATAATAGTAGCTACCTTGTTCTAGTTTCTATATACACCTTAAACTACTTCGTGGGATAGATATCTATATCCCAAGGTTTAAACCGCTGGAGAAACTATAATAGTTGTCTGTTTAACTCTTCGATTTCGCGTTAAGTTTACCTTTCCTACTTTTATTTCCTTTTTCTTTTTTGCCTGAACTGGGCTTCGAAGGACTATTAGAGCTCTTGGCCTGTAGTAGCTTCGAGACTTTTTTACTTATAAAAATTATTAGTCGAGTTATATAGTGTAGAGATTTTCCTACTATAATTATATAACTTTCCTTTTAAAGAATTAGACTTACTTTTTTAAAGTGGTTTATAAGTAGCTTTCTTTATCGCCGCATCCACTGCTACTTTCACAGCTTTATTGATATCACTCTATCAAGCTTCTTTCATCTCGATATTAGCTATCTTCGCTTTTATAAACTTTTATTCTTTTACCTCAATCTCCCTCTAGTAATAAGCTAGTCCAAGAGTAGCAACCCTTTATAACCATCTTACTTTGAAATCGCAACAAATCCTTTCTTTTTTACAATAGAAAAAGTCCGGTATATTAGAGAAGTATAAATATAACAGCTCTTTAATCTCATTTATAAGAAGTTTGTTTTTAGAAGTTGTCTCTTCTACCGAGATTAGGCCTTCGAGGTATAACCTCTCTTCAGACTTGATCTTGATACACTCTTCGAGAGCAGCGACTTACACAGTATAAATCGTACTTTGGAAATTGCTTAACTATATAGCAAACATTTCCTAAATCGAAAACTCCTTTACTACTTAGACTATTAGCATCTTAATCGCACTTAAAATAGAAAATAGAAAGGTACCTGAAGTCTAGTAACATTTTAAAGTAGCTAAAGTATTGGATATATAGGAAATCTTCTACTTTAACACAAACTATTCTCCAAAAGTCTTATAATACAAGTTCTTGAAAGATATAAGAACACAATTTACTAACCTATTAACAAATAACAAGTTTGCAATATTATCGATATTCGCTTTATTAATTATAACCGGGTTTTTCGAGGAACTATAGTTAATAAAAGCGGATAAGATAGAGATAAAGTTCGATAAATATAAAGATATAGTAGTAAGAATTAGAATAAATATTAAATTAGAAATCAAGTAAAGTTAAAGCAGTATAAGCAGAGCGAGTACTAAGAGTTAGAGATTGATTTCGTAAACTAAATAAAGAAGAAAAATAAAAGTCCTAACAACTCTCATATAAAAATAATGAAATTGCTTTCATCTAGCTCTTCAAAGACTCTAACAGAAAACCACCTTTTTATAGGTATTTAATCCCAAACAAGAAATACTATTATAGTTTACTCAGTTCCCTTTAAAGGATTTCTATAAGTATAAGTGAGTATTATCATTAGCTCTGCTATATACATATTAAGAGTACTAACACAGTACGCTCTGCAAAGCGGACATTAAAGCGATCCTCAGATCGCATCGCAGTCCGATTATATAATCGAGGCTGATCAGCAGATCGCAGCTAGAGAGCAACCTCCAGGCGTACAACAAGAGCCTCTAACTCAGCAATATATATAAGTATAAGTCAAAACAGACCTCTCAAGAGGATCTCCAACACTCTATCACAGTAGTCAAAGGATAAACATCTCTATATTATATATTTTCTAATACAAGAATAAGAGGATAAGTAGCTCTTTTCCGAACTATAATAGTAAGTCTCGTAGTTTTCACCATCTACCGTAACCTTGGGGTTAGAGTAGCATATTCTGGGGGTAGGTAATCCCTCTAGAAAAGCCTAGATTATCGTCGAAATCGGGTAGGATTTGGGGTTAGGGTTAGGGTTAGGGTTAGGGTTAGGGTTAGGGTTAGGGTTAGGGTTA
>JANHAD010000295.1:0-28381 GCA_026226035.1 Clarireedia monteithiana
AATTAGTTAGAAAGATTAAAATAAATTATTAATAATATAATAATATATTATAAAAAAAGATTATATTATTTTTAAAATTAATAATTAAAAAGTTAAAAAAGTTGAAAAATTTTAAAAGTTTATATATATATAAAGATTATATAAGTTATATACTTATAATATATATATATTAAATATTTTAAAATAGTATTTTAAAATATTAAATAATAAAACTAATATAATATATATAAATTACTAATATTTATAATTTAAATATCTAAATTATTAGAAATTTCAAATATATTTATAACTTGTTTATAACTTTTTAATTAATTTTATAATGTAATAATTAAGTTTAATATTTACTTTTTATATTATATTATATAATACTTTGATATTTATTTAATTAGAATCTCTTTTCTTTTTAATTTATATAAATAATATAAATTAAAACTTTATTTTCTTCTTTTATTTAAAATAGATTATTTATCTTTTATTATTATAATTTAAAATATTTTATTTAAATTAAAAACTTTTTAATTACTTTATATTACTTTCTTTTTTTAATTTTAATTAAATTAATTTTATTTATTTAATATACTCTTTTATTAGTTATATATTTATAAATCTAATATTACTTTTTAAAATAATATAAAGTAATTATTTTTATATATTTCTATTTACTAAAATATTAATTTATTTCTTTTTTTTTAAAAAAATAAAGTTAAATATAATTTTTATAAAGTTATAAAAAACTTTTTATTATATATATATAAAGATTTTCTTTTTATATAAGTAATTTACTATTATTTCAACTATTATTTTTTCTATTAATTTTATTTCTTTTTACTTTAAACTTTTATTATTATATTTTAATAAGTTTATTAATAATATTTATAAATATAATATCTAATTTTTTTTTACTAAAACTAAGTTAATTATTAATAGCTTAGTAATTAATAATATTATTGTTTAATTTAATTATATTTTCTTAAATTTAAAATTTAATATTTAATTTATTATACTTTCTTAATTTAAAATAAATATAAAATAAATATATTAGATTATTATATAATCTTAACTTCTTTTATTTATATTTATACTAATTTTTATAAGATTTATAAAATAAAAAATTATTTTAATTATTTAATTTAAAATTTAAACTTTTTAAATATTTATATTATTAAATATAAATATTTAATTAATAAAATTTATATAAACTATTATTTAAAAGATATTAATATTAAAATATTTTATAAAAGATTTTTTAAAATAATTTAAAATCTAATAACTTAATTAATTATATAATATATATTTAATATATAATTAACTTATTATCTATTTATTTCTTTATATTATCACTTATTATTATATATCTCTTTATAATTATATATTAATAATATTTTTCTAATTAGTTTTATTATCTTTTTATATTAGTTAATTTCTTTATTAAAGATTTAATAAATATTAATTTACTTGAAATAGTAAAAGAGAATTAATATAAAAATTAATAGAAAATAGTTTCACTTCTTTTTTATATATTTATATATTTATTTTTTTATAAGATTTTAAATTATTCTTTTTATTACTTGAAAGTAAACTTTATTAAAAGAAAAGATAATATAACGATTCTAGCTAAATTATATATATAAATTAGTATATATATAATATATTAGTTTATATAAAAGTTTATTTTATTTAATTTATAATTAACTTTTTAATTTAATATTCTAAGAATAATATAATTTTATTTTATAATATATTATTATATTTATTTTCTATTTAAAATTCTAATTATTAATATTAAATTATATTTTATAAAAAATTTTACTTTCTAATTAATTTAAATAGTTTATTTACTTTAAATAAAATATTTATTTAAAATATTTTAATTATTAATATTTAAATACTTTATATTAATATTTATATAATAAAGTACTTTTTATTTCTTTTTATATATACTTATATATTTTTATATATATAGATTATCTATAAATATTTACAAACTAACTGTAACTTTACAAAGTATTATAATTTTAAAAAACTATCCGGGGATTGTAAAAAGAGATAAGACCTCATTCGCGGAGCGGAGCGGTTCCGGATTATCCGCGGTTCCGGATTATTTCTGCGCAGCCTAGTTGCCCCTGGCCCCCTCGGCAGTCCCTCGGCAGTCCCTCGGTATCGTGCGAATCTACCAGTGTAGTACTGTAGGATGCAAGAAGTTTGAATCCACGCGCAAGTACCCGCCTCCTTGCGGATCTAGTCAGCAGCTATCCTTTCGCTCTGTTTGTGCCTAATCAAGTTAGCTAGTTGCCTACCTGGGATAGATATCTGCCCGGTATAGCTAGTCACGCTTCTGACAGAACTAGAGCGACAAGGCAGATACTTCTCCTTGGACTCAAACTTATTGCACCTCGCTGTAGCGTACGCATTGCCGATTGTCCCCGGACAAGCAGGTTGGCATGGCGTAGGAATGGAAAGCTTTGATGGTTGTGTTTCTAATCCTTGCGTCATCAGCGTCGGATAGTATTTATACCTAGGTACGCGATCTCATCTTAAAGTATTTGACTTGCCATTGACCAAACCTTACCGTTACCCGTTTACATTCTCAATATTGAAACAAAACTTCCCTCTTGATCAAGTATCAGAATCAATACCAGAGAGCGTTGTTGGTAACCATGGAGCAACAGATCCTGTCCAAGGCCATTGAGCTGGCCAAAAACCCCAAAGTTCAGATCTCTGCTGGAGTTTTCCTTGCCCTTAAGTCGCTGCAACACTTGAGCGCTTGGTACACCAAGAGAAAGGTCAATAACCATGTTCGCGACCCTTCATGGAATTGGAGCCGTGAAATCGTGCTTGTCACTGGAGGAAGCAGTGGAATCGGAGCTGCCGTGGTTTCGAGGTTTGCGGAAAAGCGTACCAAAGTCTTGATCTTGGATCGAAACCCACCCTCTACGAAGTTGCGTGAGTCCTCCTTGTGTGGCGATTCCTACGTTGCATTACAAGTTGCATTACAGCACTCTAAAGATAACGAAACGCTGACTTCATTCAGCCGCGAATACGTATTTCTACCAGGTCGACCTCACGGATTCCGAAGCCATATCATCAGTCGCTGATCGTATCAGAGCTGACCATGGCAACCCGACCGTCCTCATCAATAATGCTGGGATGGCAAATGCGGTATCTCTGCTGGAGTTGCCAGAGGCTAGCCTAAAGAGGGTCTTTAATCTGAACATCATCGCTCCCATACTCCTTACCCAGCAGTTCCTCCCTAGCATGGTGAAGCACAACCACGGTCACATTGTCAACGTTGCTAGCCAGGCTTCTTTTGCCACGCAAGCGTTGAATGTGGACTACGGCTGCACCAAGGCTGCCGTACTCTCTTTCCATGAAGGCCTTGGCCAGGAGCTAAGACACATCTACAAGGCCCCCCGTGTTCGAACCAGGTCAGTCACTTCCTTTTAGTTCTGTGCAAACTCCTCCTCACGTTTCGTAGTGTTGTACATCCCACCTGGGTTAGGACGCCCATGATAGCAGACCTTCTAGAAGGTGGAAGGTTGAAGGATACGACCGTGACGCCTGAAGATGTGGCCGATGGGATTGTCAACCAGGTTCTTTCTGGCTTTGGTTCGCAGATTATTGTGCCTTCGAGCTTGGGTTGGACTTCTATGATGCGAGGATTTCCGGGCTGGCTTCAAGAGTCGTTGCGAGATACGGTCACGCTCATTCTGATGAATGCCCGTGGCACTGCGCCCAAATGAGGCAGTATCATAGGCAGTATCATAGGCAGTATCATATTTAAATTGGAGTCACCAGTTTAGGAGCCGAAATCTCATTCCTGTGCTTTCTGTTGCATAAAGGTATTATAGAAGCTTGACCCTTCTAGTCTAAATATGCCCGTCCATAGGCCTCGAAGCAAAGAATAACCAAGCTGTCAGTGATGATCAAGCCCGATACCTGCTTCTAGACGCATATGCCTTCCTGGAAAGCGATGTCAGTTGTCTTGTCTTGTATTCTGTTGAAATTTAGTAAATGCTAGTAGCGGATGGTCGATTTATTAACAAAATGATTCCAAGTAGAAGGGCAACCAGTCACTTGGTATTGCTGGCTGAGCATCAGGGTGCCTTGATGGAAGACGAAGGATAAAACTTACCGTAGGTAGAGCAAACCCAGAAGATAGGAGGAACGACGAGGTAAGTAAAGGATCCGATCTGGGAGTATTTCGTAAGTGACTAGTCTATGCTGCAACACTCGCTGTCATGATCGCGTAGTCGGAGCTTCAATGAGTCTTACCATCATCATGAGTAACGGAGTATTGGGGTCCGTCTTTCCAAAGATCTTGCACTGCTCTAGATAGGAACTGTTACGGAATTCTCGAGCCTTGTTTCCGTGCACTCCGAACTTGCTTGGCGCTCGTTCTCCCCCGGCTCTGCGTCAACCTCTGCTTGTTTGGGAGGTGCATGAGCAGGGCGTTCCTCAAGGTACATTGTTTCCTCGAAAAAAGCGAGAGTGCCAAGGAAGAGGACACATCCGATAGCAAATTCTATCCAGAAGAATAGGTTGTATGACAATCCACTGGACAACATGTAACTAGCAGCAGTAGCACTCAAAGATCCAGTTGCAAGTGCAACTTTTGGACGGAGATGGCAGCCGTGGTTCGCCCTTTGGAGATCAAGCTGAATGAGTCAAGGGGACAGCAATACTAACAAGTATACCAGCCAAGCGCCTTTCCTCGTTCGTGAAAAAAGCAGACATCAGCCACAGCTTGCGCAGGCAACGCTTCGCAAACGGATGAACCAAAAGCGTGAACCAGTCGGAAACCCATCAGGTAATCGTAAGAATTGGAAAGAGCACAGTCGAGGAGACCGACGCAATACTATTCGGTTTGTTAGTTTTAATATCTTCCTAGTACATTCGAAGGATTCCGACTCACGATAATGATTGATAATAGTATAGTTGGTCTGCGGCCGATCTTATGGTACATGGGAACGAAAATGAGGGAGCCTGCTCAGAAAAAAGACCAAAGCCCTGATATTAGCAATGGTCACCAACTTCAATACAGTGCTCTTACCGAAGCCGAAGAGAAGATTTGGGTAAGTCACCAGCTGCGATGTCCCGCTGGGTGTTCTACCAAACAGCTCAGCGAGGAAGTTGACATAGACACTTGGGCCAAGCAAAGCACCATTAGCTAGAAACGAATATGCAGCGACGAGGAACAGAATGGTGTTCTTCTTTCTTCAGGTCCACTATCAAACAGAGGTTGCTGCTATCAGCAGATGTCGTCGTTGGAATTTGGCAAGGAATGATACCTACGTTCAGCGGATCATTGGGATCGTCAGAGGGAGTTGGCGTTAAAGAAAGACCGTAGGCAGTTTTACTCTCGTCTAGATGTCTGTTGAAGTGAGATTCTACATCAGGAATGTTGAAGAGGGATTCATAACTAAGACTGTCATGTCGACGGTGCCAGGCACCTTCGGCTCTTCCCCCATGCCACTGTGTTATATCAGATTCAGACTTTGCTTTCGGGAGGCATGATTAGATGCGTACCCTTTGTCCTCATGTTACTGATGCATCTTGGTATGTAGTGTTGACTCCTTGGTTAGATGGCAGTTTCTTTACTCAATAGAAAGAGCTCAAGACCAGATGATGTTGCTTTTCTATATAGATAACGAGATAGACGCATGAGACGCTTCGAGTCGCATGTGCATTCACTTCTCTTGGTGTGACCGGCTCCCTGTCTCGTTGCCAGGGAGACTCGTCACTAACGTTCGTGACTTACCAATCATGTTGTTGTAGAGGATTGGGGAGGTGAAGTTTGAGTGACTCCAGGATACTTGGCGCTTCCCCACGATATTGATACTGTACCGTTACACATCTAGGTAATGATGACGACTCGTGGGACTGGAGTGGTCCCTGCTGCCGTGAGCGTCGAGGGGCGTGATGCCTGAAACAGCATAGCTACCGAGGCAGCTTTCCCTTTTCCGGTATAGTATGCCCCCGCGACGATCAATAGTCGGCAACACGGATGCTTTGCCTGCCATAATAATCGCTCGGAAGTCATCCCTAGTATACCAACGGCTTGCTTTTCACTTCCACCATTCATCGAGTCATCGAATGGTTTATAGTTCATACATTGATTACTCAAAAGTCAGAACGGAACGCGGGGAAAGAACTCAAACTTCCGGGCTGAGCAAAGGGGCAACACAGTAATTGCCTTGTAGTGTATTCAAGTACCAAGGTACACGGTAGATGGAACTGGATATCAAGCATGGCTTGGTATAGACTTCGGAATGCATTGGTATTCAAGATTATTCAGGATTCCCAACGTTAATTCGATTACGTGGTACTATAAACCATGGGGGCTCTTCCTCGGTTTCATGCTATCCACGTACCAGGACGACTGTGATCAAAGGGCCATCAAGCAGCAGATTGACCAATGCTTAACCTATTCGTTCAAGCTGGAATTGTTTCTGCTGCTTTCTCAAAGTCATTCTCGAAAAGCATCATATCATCCCAAGACGGTTCAACTAATGTATCCGCCAGGCCCAAAAGCCGGTCCAGATCAGATCCACTTCCTTCACTTGATCCATCCAAATGCTGGCAAAGGTCAAGTTTGTCTCTGGATTCAAGCGACGCCCGTCGTGCCTTGTCAAGTCCATTGCGGAGACACAATGGGAAATCCTGATCTTCGGGAAGTTTTCCCCTGCTAATACACAAATCAACAGTCCATGTAAGTCTCAGATACGTGTCTGGATACTTCATGAGGATGTGACCCCAATCTGTGACGGCCTCTCGGTCTGATTGTGCTAATAGTTGGTTGTACGCTTGTGCAAGGTCCGCAGTATGCTTGGCCGTTTCCTTGATCCAATCCACTCCATAGTAATGAGGCAAAAATGCATCGGTTGCCTCTATCAAAACATCGAGCCGGCTTTGATTGAATACTGGATCAATCTCTAAACATCGGTTTATGTTATCCAAGGCTAATTCCCGCCTGAGAGATGATAGACGCGCCGTGATAAGTTGGAGGGCTAGAGGAGTAGCGATACAAGCCAGTCTGTGTCAGTTATAGTAAGTATACTAGTGCAAGATCTCGCAGAAAAGTGATCAGGTAGACTCACACTGAGACTGGGAGAAAATTCGTTAGGCGATAACATGTGAGTGCTCCAACGCATCTCGTCAACCCGAGCGTAGAGCACTCGACTTCGCGACAAATCTCACCACTTTGAATAGCTACATCCTCCGTAACTGGATGCTTTGTAGACGACCCCGCTCTGGATAATTGATTGAAAATTCTATAATTGCACAGAGTGATGCAAGCGGTGCTTGTGTCTGTCAGTGCAAAGGCCGCCAAGACTGAATAGGGGAATGGAAACCAAGAACTTACTGGTAATAGATATACATAAGGCTTGTGTACAGGATGATACTGTTGGCTGGGTCCCTTATATTAATATGCCGCTCTCGGTTTTGACCGTCAAAGAGAGGAAAATCGACGGTTGCCGACTCATACCAGGCTCTAAGTAGACGCCAGCATTTCTGAATCTGGGTATCACTCCCTTGAGTCGTTTCAGGCTTTATCTCAACCTTGGACTCAAAGGGAAATGCAATGGATAGTACATCCGTCAATATAAGTACCAGGTCCAAGAATTTAGCAAACAGAATGATGTGCCGACGTTTGATCGCAGGCGTAAAGACTCTTGAACGATGTATCTCTGTCTGGAGATCGTTAAAACCTAGTGGCACATAGGCATCCAAGTCAAACAAATCAGGTGTGATTTGAAGACGGAATCGTGTACAGAGAGGTGAAACCCTGTCCAAAATAATGCAGCACCACCAGAGTCGGCGGACAGATCCGAAGTAGCGTTTTTGTGCGGAAGAAGTCAAGTTAGACAAGTCGGCCACCGTCCCGTAGCGATGTGCGTTGATGCATTCAGCATGGCGAAGAGCGAGACGATGCCAGTTTCTCCAAGGATTGGGGGATGTGTTGGCGGGAAAATTTGGGACCCAGCTCATCAACAACAATGCTGCTTGTGCGAGGGGTAAATGCGCGGATTCAATTTCATGGTCGTATAGTAGCTATGTCTCCCAGTCAGACTCGCCTTGTTGGGTAATCATTGGAACGCTAACCTTTGTTTTACGATAGAGCTCGGCACGAGCAGTACGGACGTCAGAATATCCCAACCGTGTAAGGTATTCAAGAGGCACAAACTAGACATACAGTCAGTAAACGAGACATGGTGGACAATCACAAAGTATGGTATCGGCTCACATGGCAACTGGCAAAAAGTATGGCATGTAAGACAACGAGCGACATTGTGTCTTTGGCGAGGGATTGATTTGACTGGGAATACATGTCCCAAAAGTCTCCCTCGTCAATTAATGGGAGGAAGACATGGACATGTGTAAAGTACATGGACATGAAAACGTCAAGAATCCGGGGTGTCGGCACATGAAGACAACCTTGAGCCTCTAGATAGCTGACATCTTGATGTGGAATTGCGTGAATGTTGCCAGCTGTCAGAAATCGATAATGTGAGTATATAACTAGCCCTCTGTCCGCCTTCAGCGGTCTCTCCAAGGGTGATGCCGCCGACTCCATTGGCAAGAAGGCTCTCATATCATTCTGAGAGACGTTGACTGGTAAAATGTCAGTATAATACTCCTCTATGGGAAAGTTGAGAAGTTGTATACCAAACCAACTTGACAGATTTGGCTGCTCCCCAGAAGAAGAGAACCCGTAGGGCTCTTTAGGTGTTGGACGTAGAACAGCGTTGAAGTCTAGAGAGTTCATATATCCTGAGTGTTTTGAGCTAGCAATCTCTGTTGGCTGAAAGAGGTCAAGGGCGCCTGCTGTTTCGGATACCAATATCGGATCGATAAGGTCATTGTTCTTGGTTGCTGCTGACTTGGGCGCGCTGTTCTTGGCAAATATTGAATCGTTGGTTTGTTGTGAGGCTCGCTTTTTCCCTTTAGGGTCAACCTGACTCCTGTAATTGAACGTCAATGTCGATTTAAAGAATTAGGGAGTGGTAACTACTCACCAAATGGCCATGCCTTCGGGTATAAGGCATTGCTTCTCATCCAGGGAGCAATTTGTGCAAGGTTGGCCATGTAAAGCGACGTCGCATCGGACTTTTCTGGATCTACATGTGAGACATGCTTGTATAGAGCGCTTTCGCGGAGGTTTCGACCGTGGTGCTGAGTGTTGTGGAGAAGCCATGATATTGACGATGTGGATTGTTGAGGAGTGATGAAGGAGTGAATTGACAAGAAAGGAATGGACGCGCATGGGGTTCATGGAACAATTTAATGATGATGCAGACGCTCGGATTAACTTACCTCCGCAACCCAGGCGAGGTGCGGGGGACATGCAGTTTTGGTCTAGTCTTCCCATTCCAAAATGCCGATATCTAGGGTCGTGACAGTGTCGGCTACGTGTGTCGGGGTAACGACCAGGGGTTCTATCCTACCCCTGCAGTGACTTTCGAGGATTTTGAGCCTCCTTTTGTACCTATAGGTATATAGACCTCGATGCCCTTCGCATTCTCTTAAGTCCTCTGTGCTAGTCTTATCTATACAATCAATACGTCTTATTAAGTTATTGGCTTCCCTGACAGACAGGGAATTTCTCCGCAAAAGTTCACAAGAGATTACCGGTATATGCTACACAAGATCCGGTTAGTAAGGAGATGCGGAACATTCGGAATTACATAATCATGTCTAAGCGGGACGGAGGAATTAAGTAACACTATTTGTAAAATATAATCACTATGAGGGTGACCTTTAAGACCTCCCTAATTTGAGATGCCGATTAGGCTGCGGCGTGGGGCCCCATGGGCCGGGTTTCCAACTTCTTGTCCCGCCCACTGGGTCCCCATAGGCTGGGCGGCTAATGGGACAATACTGTAGGATGTCCCGCCCATAGGTTACCCAGTAGGATGCCAAGAACCTAGTACCGCAGCCCCCCAAGAACAAAGGTTATTTGGTGGGTTTTGCCACAGAGGGTATAAACAGGGGGCCTTAACCACTCAAAATTGAAGGTTTTGTATCCGAGGTATCTTCGATATAAAAAGGACCATTTTGAGTGGTTAAAACCCCTTGTCTGCCCCCTTGTTACTTCAGTAGCGAAACCCATCAAATAACCTTTGTTCTTGGGGCGCCATAGTAATGCCGATAGACCAAATACCAAGTAGTTGGCTTTATTAAACGGCTGCAAGCTGCGGCTGCGGCGTTTGGGATATATCGGTATAGTTATTAGGCTGTTAGCAAGAGGGATCAGAAGGCGTAAAGCTAGGTCAGATAACATACTGCGTGATAGATAATGGAAGTGTAGTGTATTTTTAAAGGTCGACTGGAGGCCTTTTGGGTAGGTTAAAGGAAGAAGGTTATAGAGCTAGCTGCTAAGAGCTGGTACTTATGCCACTCAATTAAAGCACCAATTATGTCATCAAGTGATTTTTTTCAGTATTTTATATAAACAGGTTAAATAAACTACAGGATACCCTCTAGAAATTCCAACTGGGCGCTAATATTCTCTTCAAAGCTTTGGCCATAATATGGCTCGAAATGACCGGCTCCCCTTACAATTTTCAAAGTCTTTGGCTGTAATGCCTTCTCAAAAGCTTCAAGTTGCAAGTGCGTCGGGATCGTTACATCTCGATCTCCTACAGTCATCAGGAACGGTATTGGGGAAATTCGATGGATGTACGCCGTTGGCTCGTGAAGAACAATATTGGTGAGACTTTGCAGCGTGCAGGACTCCGAGTGTCTCATACCACGCCTAGTTGTCTCTGCAATAAAGGGAATCGCGCCAGTATCCTTCAGTACGGCTTTACAGGTCCCATTCAAGATCTCCTCAACAGAGCTCGGGAAGACCGGAACCCGAATCTGTGACTCTAGGTGACGATTGGAAATAAGGAGATCCGCTGGGGCTCCAGGTAGTCGAGAGATGGCTTCGCCTGACACAAAAGGAACTTGCACTATAAGCCCAGCGATGCTCTTGTTCATGACAGCCGCACATATGGCATTTCCACCAGACATGCTGGATCCCCAGTAAACAATCTTGGACGAGTCGACGTCAGGGTGTGCTGCTGCGTAGTTAAAGGCGTCAAGATAGTCGCGCGTCTGAAGCATAGGGTCGACTTCATCACGCGGCAAGCCTTCGCTGTCTCCCCAGCATCGGTTGTCATATGCTAATGCTCCGTAGCCAGCGGCGTTGAAGCGCGCAGCGAAGTCAGGCAAGAAGTGATCGCGAGTACCGGAGAACTACATTATTATTATTCGTTAGACTCAGAACTCAAGCAGCTGATCACAGTCCATTATTACCCACACCACTGGTTAAGATGATACAAGGTTTCTTGACCCCAACGCTGTAGAACGTGCCTTTGAGTTTCAAGCCATCGTAGGTCGGAATATCAACGTCTTGAATATTGGCCATTGTGACGATAGGAACAAGCTTTGACCTGAGTAGAAAAAAGTTGTATAAGAGTCCAAGTTTGTAGAGAGAAACAGCAATACATGATTTTAGCTGTAATATCGGCTCAACGTAACTTTATAGGAAATGAAAAAAGGACTCAGTTGAAAACTGAATTACATAAGACACGACACCTCGGCACTAAGTTTAGGACCAGAACATTATTGCATTGACAGTGGAGATTCACTACAATTTCTCGGCAGGGCCGAGGCAGGGCCGAGGCGTGGTGAGGCGGCCTCACGTGACGACCCACGCCGCGAACAGCTAGCGTCCACGACTAACGCAGGAGTAGTCACTGGAATTAGTGATATCTGCTTGAAAGCCAGGCAAGTGTATGACAAGACATCTGTAAGTTAGCGGTTCCAGAACGTGAATGCAAACATGCCATGCCTCGGGATGCTAATCCCCCACACCCGAGGTCTCCCTCCCCGTATCATCTCTTAAATAATTATAGTTATCTATAAAATGTTTACTATCCAGCAAGTATAAGAATACAAAAAAAGAAAAGGCAAGAAAGCAGCAACATAACATTGCCTAAGTGGCAATAACTGATCTAGCAAACATGACCAAATCTGATACTCCGTTCTCTCTCAAGGACAGCGCCATAGAAAACCAGCGGGCTCTAAAGGTGATTGTTATAGGCGCTGGGTTTTGTGGTATCTATACGACAATCAGGTACTTAACCAACGTTGCACTTGATGGTACAGGCCGTTAAAGCCCACCAATACAGAATGATTCAGAGGCTCAGAAATATTGATCTGACCGTCTATAACATGAACGACGAAGTTTCGGGTGTCTAGTAAGTTGATTCTGGTCACATGTAGCGTACTCAGCTAAATATTCATAAGGTGGCTGAACCGATACCCGGGTCTGGCCTGTGACATTCCATGTAAGTGCCAAAATTGAAAATACAATCATCGTAATAGTATTAAGAGACTCCGATATCAGCTTATTCATAACAATTCAGCTTTGCGCCCAATCCCTATTGGTCATCGCTGTACGCTCCGGGGCCAGAGATCCGTGCCAACATGCAGGATGTTGCCGAGAAATATGGTGCAATGCGTTATATCAAAGTCTCTCACAAGGTCGAACAGGCATCGTGGGATGAAAAGTCGAAAAAATGGTAGGGTCGAAATGCCAAGTTATTTAAAGTCCACTGTGTTCAACCTGCTGAAAATCAATAGACAAGTGACTGTTCGGGACTTGATGACCAACTGCGACTTCAAAGACACCGATCGATTCCGAAGTGTCGCTTGAGAGTGTGATTGATATTACTTTGTGACAATGCAATCACTTGGTCATATTCTTGTGGGGTCAAACTCATTCGAGATTGGTTGTCGTATTTGACGTCGCCCATGATTTAAAAAACTTTTGTAGAAGCGATAGTTGGATATAGAAGTCTTCGATGTGAAATGAAGCTGAACTGAAGCGGCTCTTTTTGGAATTCGTAAGGAACCACGATGGGCATACTACACCCCGGGAGAAGCGCCCCTCCTCTCCACACCCCCCGACAAGCGACTACCCTAATCTTACGTCGTACGAGCTTGCACCTTACTGCTGTCTTCAAGAATCGATATAACTCGTCGTACAGAGCTAGCATCTCACTGCTAATTATTTGGGAATAGAGCCAGTTGTACAATTGAGACCTGCTTTCAGCGACAAGAAGTAAAAACTGCCAGTATCTGGATATAGCTGGATATACGGAATATCAATTGTATAATCCATTTGTATACCCGGAGCTCCCGGAACGTCCGGAGCTTCCGGCTTATATAGTTATTATATAGTTAGTCTAGAAGAAGAGATTTCTTCTTTTCTCTTTTTGCACACGATAATATAAGAGGATTTTAACTCGTTTATTTTGTGTCACCTACAGCTGTACTAAGCGTACCGACAGATAACCTGATCGATTTATTTTATATCTTTTTTATTATCTGATCCTACTTTTACATATTCTTGAAAGTCTAGAACCAACAAGCAAACAATAAAAAAAAGGATTTTTGGACAACGAAAACGGATACAAAGGGATCTTAAATGCCGGATCCGATAAGAACAACTCCGGAGATTGTAAGGACTGTACCGTATAAAGACGTTATAAGTATCAGTATTTCAAAACCTTCTTATATACAACTTCATCTATCTTCTTATAATCACTAGACATCTTCGGTAAGTGTATTTGATTATTTTGACTATTATTTCCTAACAGAAGTAGAATATGGAAGTTTGCGAACAAAACGAGGCATTCAAAGAAGAGAATGGAGATCTAGTATTTTCCTACACCAAGATAGTACTTAGAGAGGGCGATAGATATTACTATGCGATTACGAGTCGTCGTTACCCCTACAATTCCAAAGCCAATCCACTTGAACTCGACCTTGTCCCGATTCCAACTTCGCAGATCTGGCCGCTATTCCCAAGACATTTCACACGAGCGCCCAAGCTATTACCTCAGGACTGTTATATAAAGCGACCTGATCTACTATATTACGGCGACACCGAGGCCTCCACCGAATTAAGTAGTCTCCTGTTAAATGAGGCTAAATGCTGCGAGATCCTGAGGGTATTTCCCCACCCTAATATTGCTCGATATCTTGGGTGTATAGTCGAGAACAATAGAATAACGGGTCTTTGTTTTGTCAAGTACGATATGAATTTGTCAGAAAGAGTGACTAAGGACTCTCGCCCTTTCGATATAGACCTTTGCTTGCAGGGTATTCAGAAGGGTATTCAGCACCTTCACAGCTTGGATCTCATTCATTGCGATCTCAACCCGTTCAATATTCTGATGGATAGAGACACTCCGGTTATTGGCGATTTCGATTCTTGTCAACACAAGGGAGAAAGATTAGGTGTGAAGGCTGGGACAAATGGATGGACGAGTGAGGATTTCAAGTTTGCAAGGCCCGAGAATGATGAATATGGATTGTCAAAGATTCGAGATTTTCTATTTCAAGGTTGTAAGATGTAAATTATCCAACGAAATTTACGATTTCATATAAAGAATACTAAAAAACCATTGAGATTTTCCTATCTAAGCTACCGGAGTAGTATAGCTAAACCAACTGACTGTGTCCGACCTCACCCCTTCTGTCTCCATCCTGTTACCCAAGTCTGTGGTTCGGGATAAACCCGACTCTTATTAGTACTTTATGAGAGTCAAATAAACTGTTGTATTTACCTATTCTACTGCTACTAAGCTGCGGGAGGCATGTAGCTGGACGAATATTTGCAAGTTGTTGATCGACAGTCACGTGCCTTATATGTATATCTGGTACTATTGCTGCGTATGCCTGCCTTGAAATCACAATAATTTGTTGGTTGCTTGATTTCAACGGAAGTCATCCTGATAATAGAGTCAGTAGTGTGATACTGTAATAATAGTACGAATATAATAAGTGTGCATACTCTCTGGAGGATTTGTTTTTGTGTTTTGAAGTGTGCTGGTAAAATTTGTACTGTTGTAGGTTTTGAAGTCACAATGGAGTTCTTCTATCTCAGCAGACTATTCTTTAGCTTTATACCTATAAAGGGGCTGCCGATTTACTATAACGATTCAGGAGCTTCGATCTGCTAGACCGTTTCCGGATGTGGCTACAGATGTAAGATAAAAATGACTTGATTGAACTATCTAAAACTATGGGAATGGGAGCCTTTTATAGGCATCCTCAGAAGCAAACGTCGAATGAGTGTTTGTAACAAACGTGAATGAGTGTTTGTTTTGGAATTCAAACGGTCATGAGCTTGTTTGCCTTCGGGCGGTCATGACTTTTACAACAGAGGCAGACACTATCATTTGTGGTATGTATACGCCCTGCTGACTTGAGTTATCTTGACCCTGGCATGCATAAAGGCGTGGAGGATATCACAAGTTGTAGTCCCTGTCAAGGGAGGATTAGGAGTTGTGGTCACAAGTTGAGATCCTTCAAGAATAGCTCACCGAATTCAACAGGTAGGTGTAATCGGTGGGGGAACACTTGGGAAAACATCGATAATTTGAACTCAATTTGAGGACCGAGCGTTCGTTTAATTAACCCAAAAGCGTAACTGTCTACATTATCTCGCTAGTGACAGAAAAAGTGGCACTCACAAAATCGGATTTTATTAACTCTTTCAAAAGTTACACTTTTCAATATATTGTAGTAAATCCAATAATTAAGATATAATAAAGATTATTTTATTAGTATACTCTATTTTAAAAGCTTTATATTTGATACAAATAAAGTTTTCTATTTTAATTTATAATTAAAAAGTTATTATAAATAAAAGATAAAATTATTTCGAACTCTTTTATAACTTCTTTTCAACAAATATAATTAAATAAATTCTAATTGAAATTGAGAATTTAATATAATTTTCTTTAATATAAAAATTATCTAATAAAAAATCGGTACTATTATATCTCAAAATTTGAATTTATAATAAAAGTTGAAAGTTAGTAACTTTTTATAAAATATAAAAATTTTAGTGAGAAAATTAGTAAGAAAAATCTTAAAAATTACTTATTTCAATCATTAATTAAAAATCAAATAAATAAGATATATTAATAAAAAATTTATTAAAATACAGAGTTTATTAAGAGCTATTTAAAGATATTTTTATTATAATTTTATTATAGATATAAATAAGCTAATATATAATTTCAAATAAATAGATATTATAATTTTAAACTCAAATCGATTTTTATTAGTATAATTTACTACTATTTCGATAGTTCAGAAATTCTACAGATTTAATCCAATTCTAATAAAAAAAATATCATTAAATAGTCCTTTCAAAGTTCTATTCAGATACTAGATATAAAAATTTAATCTTAAAATTATACTGTATAATATTACTTAGAAAAGTATATCCTCAACTCTCATAGTAAATTTAGGTGGGGTAAGAATTTGTGAGTGCCATTTTTTCTGTCACTAGCGAGATTATGTAACTAAACAGCTGGCCAGCATTAGCTATTGCATTAGCTATCGCATCGGCTATGCCCTTCGCTATACCCTTAGCATTAGCTATGCTATGCCATTAGCCATGCCATTCGCTATGCCTTTCGCTATGCCTTTCGCCATGCCATTAGCTATACTATTCGCCATGCCATTAGCCATGCCATTAGCTGCTGCTGGCGATTTTTATTCTCAGGCAGCGAACCACGTCCCAGGGGGCGACAAAGGCAGGGGTGATTAACGAACGCTGTAAATTTTCACGACTCGCACTCTTAGTCCCTATTCTCTCTCATAGCCATGTTAGGTACTATACAATGTCTCCATTCCATCACAATTACGAGCAACCACGCGTAGCCACTTATAGTTCTAACCATGCTCAACCTACTTCTCACGCTGTGCAAATGTTAATTTCTGCATAGACGCGGGCTTCACCCCCCTAAGCGAGACACTAGCCCTCACTCTCACTCCGCCGCCAACGTCAAAGTTGTCCTGCAGTGTCATATCCGGCGCTTTCCGCAGATCCTCAAAGGGTATCTCCACAGCGCCAATCTCTGTCTCTTTGTCCATGCATACGATCCGCAATTTTTCAGCTGTTACATCTGCGGTGGTGACAGGGATACGAAAGTGCTGATCAAACGTCGGATTGTTGATATCTGTACCTGGTGCATCTGTCTTTACGGCCGTCTGGAAACGGTGCTTCCCCCCCAACGTCACAACCACACTCGGCTTCAGAGTTTCGCGCTGCCCTTTGATGCCGAAAGCACCCGCGACAAGCACGTTGAGGAGTCCGCACATGAGGCCAACACCACCATGATTAGACGCAGAGAAGCTGCTACTGTCCTCACCAGTCAACTGGAAGAACTCGCATGATAGCGCGATTTTACCGCCGCTCTCGGAGCCTTTATACAGCATTCCGAGCTCTTGCTTACCGCCAGCCAAGAGAATCTCCTTGACAGTGGTGACTGCTTCACCGACCTCATCGTCGGAGTTCACGTCGTGATCTGACACCATAACCTTGATGCATTGGTCAAAATCAGACACCACAAAATCATGCGTCTCTCCCCACGCCGGATTAATGGTATTATTCTTAGTCGTCGTCCTCCATGCTGGTTCAGCACCAACTTTAATCTCAGCATAGCAATCTGGACTCGCCCCTGTCAACTTAGAAAACAGCTTCTTCGTCTTCGATTGTGACTCCTCGGCAAAACCCCATGCCTTGTCTGCGGTGATCCTAATTATGCCTAGCGGCTGATGGTACGTCTTAAAATAATCGTTACTTGCGTCGAGTTTGACCAATATACGGTTTGGCAGGACAACCACGCTGTTAATGATACCAATCAGCACCTTGCGAACGGCTTCGTCGATGAGGGAGAAGTCAGCGACGTTGGCGGCGCCGGTGAAGTCTAGTTCGAGCTTGGGCGGGTTTATGAAGGAGATTTGGACAGCGCCGATCTGAGCGGAGATTTAGTACCAAAAAGCTGGAGTGTTCGGCTTGGTGCGCTTTAATTTGCCACTTACTAAGGGAATGACATTCGTAAGAGGACATAGCAGAATGGAAAGTCTGCCGTTTAGTCTAATTTCTTTGACTCCCTGTCGAACGATGAGCCAATGTATCTAGCCTGTGAAGTTGACATCGGCGACTTGCAAAACCTACAACTTCAGGCGTCATGTTTCCGTCCAGCTTAATATCACACTGCCCATCCCAATCCACATTCAAGTCGAGCTTGATACCATCGTGAGGAGTTTTTGTGACCTTGACATTGGAAAACACGATTGGTGTAGCGCCGAGATCGATCTTGGTGAAATGCAAAGTCGCCAGCGGACCAGGGAGCATAGTCTTGAACATAGGCTCAACGATGTCCTTGGCCATTGTGCTGCCGGCAACTTCGATGTTAGGCCATAGCTGGGCGACGATATCGTTTAGGAAGCCTATTCAATTATATAGTGAGCCACACTTCATGGCTTAATTTTCTAGCAAAACAGTAGATGTTATGATTTGGAGCTACTGTCCACATACCAGCAGACTCTCCGTCCCCTTCGGCCGTCAGCTTTTCGATGAGTGTTGACATCTTGGCGCAAGAGTGCTTAACGAGCTACCAGGTTTAGCTTTCAAGAACAAAGTCAAGGCGATGATTGAATTTGGAAGCTCCTTGAGGTCATGAACTGAGGTGCTTTATCAACGAGATTCAAGATATTCGGTCATTATGTAGTGGGGCAGAAGTCAATGTTGTCATTTCAAACCCGATTCCTGGCTAGTGTATAGCCAAAGCAGAGTAAACGTGATCGTCGTCTGGCCACGTCGTGTGGGCGAGGCAGATCCAATCGGAAATAAGTCACGCCGATCACCGGCACTATAATCAGGACCGCAATTGATTTGTTCAATTTAAAACTAACCCCAATGCCTGTCTCGCAGAGGTGGGTATTAAATGTTACACCAAAACCCCCCTCATTTTAATATTACCCTTCAATCCACAACTCCTTCAGTAATAAATATAAAAATCTATTTTGTACACGAAAAATATAGACCTAATTATTCTGAACATTTCTAATTTGTTTTTCTTCCGACGATTGATTGTAGAGTAATTGAAGGAATAAACATAAAGAATTTCAAAGCCTGAAAAGCCACTATAATCACCCTAACTCATATAAATTATTTTTGGTGTAGCCTTGTGTCACCCTATAATCCTATACCGCGGCCCGTGGCTGGATCCTCCCCTTCTGCTTATGAAAATAAAATTGTTCGGCGAGCCCCACCGAATAACGTTTATTTACGGGGGCGGGGGAAGTACTGTAATATATGACTTGCTCGTATCGTTTCACTCGCCCTTGTATCCCCTGTCATACTTCGTAAGCTGAGAAGGTATGTCTAGGGTTTGCAGCTGGGACAGAGAAGAGACACTTTTTATAGGCTGATACTTATTTGTGGACAAGGCCTGTCGGACCACACTGTAAGCGCCAGCCTCGTACATAAGAATCAAAGTTCCGCGTTTCGAAAGTCTGAAAAACTAGACATCCGAACCGAATTCCTGATGTTGCTCGGAGCTCAATCCATTACTTGTGAAACCTCATTGAACCAAGCGGAATCATATTTTACCACGACGCCCCGACTTTACCCCCTTAAGCCACAGAGATCTAGTAAAAGAACATACAAACCTACAATATAATCGATATCAACGTATTCAACAACTATGGTTGACGTTGCCTCAATTATAATCGCTGTCGTTTCCCTTGCTGGGTCTCTCGTGGCAGCCCTCTTCACAGGATGGATCTCATACTATCTGGACCAAGCCAAACAACGGAAAGCCACTACTGCTCTCATACGAAAATATCGAGATCCTTTGACCCTCGCTGCATATGACCTTCAATCTCGAATATGGGGTCTTCTAAGTAACCTGCTGGATTACGTTGAGGATGAGGAGAAGAAAGAAAATATATATACTTATACTGCTTTTTTGATTGGGCAATATCTTTCATGGACATTTATTTTACGTCGGCAAGCACAATTCTTGCGGTTTTCGACGGAGAAGACAAATAAGGAACTTAACCAGATCCTAGACGGTATCAAAGATGAGTTCAGCAAGGACAGGAGTCACAACAACCCTTCGGGCGAGAATGATCCATTAATGCTGTGGCGTGGACAGCAGATGGCTATCGGAGAATTGATGACTCTTCAAGAAGAGGGAGGTCAGCTCTATTGTATAGGATTTGCAGCATTTTCAGAAAGGTACCACAAAGATCACGAATTCAGCAAGTGGTTTCAACCAGTCAAGGAGGGCATCGACCAACTTGTAACTGCTCGTCGAAAAGAGAATCATCTTGTGACTTTCAGATTGCGGCGATTACAGCATCTGTTAATTGATTTGGTTCTTCTTCTGGATCCCCATCGTTTAACTATTGCGGAGAATGCAAAAGTTAAAGTGGATCCTGCTGCGAATATGTGCATATGCAAAAATTGTCCTGGGGTCGGTGAGGCGCCCCCGATGGAGAGGCTGACAGTTTAATGGGGGTGGGGCTATGATGGTGATCGAGGTCTCTTCGGAAGTCGTTACAGAGTTTTCATTGTTATATCAAGGGAATAGGACTAGTAGTTATTCGGACCTACATTGAATGCAACAGAGGGAGGCCAGTGGTTAATGTTCAAGATATGCCATTCGAAGCAGTCATCGTGTTATCTTAATATTTGTCGTATGATGGAAAATAAAATTCTTATGACAGATTATTTGCTCCTCAACTCAATTCTTACACTTTGTCTCCGCTTAAACCAACCCAACTTTGCTGGCTTTGTAAACCTCCGATGTACGCTTTCCCCATGGCTAGCGTTGAACCACCTCTATACATATGACCCATTACCTTTCCGAGTACCTCTGCATATGATACAAGCCCGAGCTCCATTGCATCTTGGACCATGTCTAATGTGTCGTGCTGTTTGAGCGCCCTTTTGTATCTTGCTTTCAAGAGAGGATCTCGAGGCTTGCGGATATGAATTTCGTATTTCAAGAGCTCGGATTTATCGTATCTAGTTCTAAGACCGATAGGATGTCCGACGCTATTCACGGTGTAATCGGCGGTGTCGCGAGAGAATGTAGTATATTTGGCTTTGTGCTCTGCTGATGGAGACTCTGGATTTGTAGGCTCGGATCTTTTTGACATCAAGTTGAAATCCTCAGGCTCTTTCCCAGCGCTCTTCAGCAACTTTTCGATGATATCATCATTCTCTGCTTCCCAATCAGTGATTGACATATCGGTATAACAGAATGAAGCATACTGTAGATGATTATACCATCATGAAAGCGCGAATTCTCTGAATAGCTGATCAGGAAAACAACGTCTATGAAGCCGATAAGCCGGATTCTTCCAGACCAGCGTTTCCCATTGACTCGAATTTCCCAGGGATGAATATCACTGTTGCATTGCCTGGGAGTCAGATGATGCTTGATTTATCTGTTTTATACTCAAATTTGGATTCCTTTAGAATAACATACCAATCGCATTGCAACTTTTTGTCTTCGACCGACCGTCCAAAAATTTGGAGAACTCGATGATAGGATGCCATGTTGATTCAGTACGAAGTCCTCGGGAGAGAGAAAGTTTGAAGTTCTTTCTGTCTTATGGTGCCTTTGAAGATTCCGGTAAAAGTTTGACTCTCAGATTCGACTCTCGATACGAAGATGTAACGTACCTCGCAGATCTTGGACTCAGTAAAGGCATGTCTGTGCATGAATGAAATCTTTGAAAAGCAATGTGATAAGTTAAAATTCTCTATATGGCTGTCCGAATCCTTGATCTTCGTAATACAAATTAAATGCATTATGCATGTTACCTGCAAATCCTTTCTGCTTTAATAGCTGCTGTGTATTTGCAGATATAATCACCACTGTAGCTAGCTAATGGGATTTATTTTTTGTGAATGGTTGGCTAGATTTTCTTTTTTATAGATAGTTGGGTAGGATTTCTGTTTTATCAATTATTGGCTAGCATCTCTTTTCTTATATATGACTAGCTGAAAAGCTGCCGAATGATTACTATGTCCCCACAAGGGGCGGGCTGAAGCCATCTAATCAACCTCTCAGAGTGGTGGTTTCGGATATTTACAGCTACCAACATGATATGTGGCTGGCTGATAAGCTTTGATCTTTCCCCAGATTGTCGGTAGTAGTGTCTGGTCTAGCGATAAGTAAATGTAACCCTAGTCCGGATCGCTCTGTATTCTTCGTTTTGACCAATGTGGCAGGGTGGCATTATAATCTCAAGAAACGAAGATAGCATATACGATTCTATTAGCTAGAAGAGAGAATTTCGCATAATTAGAGAAGCTGAAGCGTAATATCCAATAGTAGGCGAAGATTCTGAAAAGACTGGTAAAGATTACAAGGTACACTTCTGTACATCGTTGGATTCTTATGCTATCTCCCTTTGACTATTAGTTCTGCAGCTTTATGTGTGTAAGATAAAGACTGCTGTAAATTCTTATTTAGACTTTCAAATTTTATTCTTTCCACAAATTGTAACCTATTCGTCAATCGAACTTCGCTCTAATATTTTCCCTCTCCCAAGAACAAGCAAGTTACACGAAAATATGTCACAGGCCGACCAAAATGAAATCTTAAGCCTCGGGAGGAAGATATTTGAGACAACGGGGACTAGCTTTCCTTCCGAGAAGTCGATCATAACACAGCTTGCTAGTAGCGCAGGTGTTGGGTATAATGTGGCCCGGGACGCTTATGTCAAAACCGTTCTAGATCCACTTATACAAGAGAAGGTTCGGAAATCTATGAATTGGTTGATTGGCGACAAATTCCTCCCTAACTTCGATCATGACGACGCTCAAAATCCAGATCTCGACGATGTGGTTGAAGCATTTGACCCCTCGTCAATCAACGCTGATGGCATTCAGATTCCCAAGCGAATGTTCAACATAGACACTGGCAATTTGGAGGATTGGCCGTCTGGACAGTATGTCATCCTGTCTCACAGCTGGAAAGGACAAGAGATCAGCTTCCCGTTCATCTGTAAGGTGAAAGAAGACCAGAAGAAACGGGAAATCTACGAAATGATTCAGGACGATCCCGATGAGGAGGTTAGGAGGTTTGCAAGGCTTCAAGCTAAAAACTTCCAGCACCTGGAAGCTGAAAAAAGCGACGTTGAATTACTCAGTGCTCAGTGTACCTACGACATAAAGGCACAAGACAAGAAGATCACCACAATCCTTAGTCGCTCTAGTATAACATCTAACACACGCGAGCTTCTTGGTCATCTGGCTGAATTTAAAGAAGCAACTTGGGAAACAAATAATGCTCGAACTTCTCGTGATGCCAAAAGAAAGGAGCTGGACCAGAGAAAGATGGCAGACGAGGTTTTGGAGAAGGTCAAAAAAGATGCCGGGGCCGATGATTCGGGAATGACAGATGATTTGGATGACAAGGAAGATAGCGGAGGGTCAACCCAGGTGAAGGGAGAGTTTTTGAAAGCCAAAGCACAGTTACAAGAAGCTGAGGCACTGTTGCAAAAAGCCGAAGAACGACTAAAGGGAGCAACAGAAAGATGGGGGATCATGAACCAGAATCATGACTTACACTCCGCAATTGAGGAATTGCTACCAATCTTGGAAAGAAAGAAGTCCATGAACAAAATCGAAGGTTCTATCCGTGAAGCGAAAAGAATCTTAGATTCAGGGCTTTTCCCATCTACTAGTAAAAGGCGTTATTTGTGGAACGATACTTGCTGCATCAACAAAGGCGATGCAAACGAACTCAGCGACTCACTAGCGAGAATGGGAGAGTGGTACAACAACGCCGATTTTTGTTTGGTCCATCTAGATACTCCTTCTGCCACAGAATGGGTCTCGACTTGGGACCATTTGGAGAAGCCCGACGAGCTGCCAAATTTCCACACTTTCGATGAAGTCTCGGGACCAAAGTGGTCTACGCGAGGTTGGACGTTGCAGGAACTTGTTTTAAGCAAGATGACATTCTATGTTAATTCAGCATGGAAACCTTTGACTCGGTCTGCAGAAGGCCTGGGCCCCTATTACTATCATTACTCCTACCTTGATCAGCATGTTCTAGACAAAGATATTTTCAATGCACCACTAGAAGCAAACTCATTTCTTCAGGACTCTGCAAGGCTACGAGAACTAATGGACAGCGAAGAAAAGGTACGTTCTTAATGAGTTGGTCACTCTATTTCGTGTATTCATTTCCTTCTCAATCATTCAGATATTCACTGGCAAAATGACTAACCACGAGCTAGATTGAATACATCAGCTATCCAGGATGCTCTGATAAATCGCGAAGATTAATTGGCCTTCTCAATTTTCTCGGGGTACAGTTTCCAGGAAACATGGACGACGACAACTCTGGTGCTTACATTCGAAACACGATTTCTCTCGCAGCCCATGAGATTGAATCCCGCCTTAGCAGAGACACTCCCGCAGCGCAGAGGCTCAAGTCTTTATTTGTAGCCTTGGGTTTTGATACAACATCAATCATACCACAAGCCAGAAACTTAATTAAGCTTTTAATAAGAGCATTGATCGAAGATTGCAAAGATACTATCGAAAAAGACCGGAAGCAAGTATCCAAGTTTTCCAACCATGTCCCTCCGTCTGAATGCTGTCGCGGATTGGGCAGATCCAGAAGTCCTGCCCAACAAATCTTGGCATTGGCATCTTACAGAGAATGTACAGTTCCGATAGATAGAGTATATTCTCTGATGGGAGTCCTTGGTGTGAAGTTCCCGGCTTTTCATGCAGAAGGGGCAACTAAAGCCATTTGCCGCTTGCTCGACGAGGTAGTCATTACTACGAATGACGTTTCAATTTTCAACTGGACTGGCAAAGACATGGGCAGTCCAATCCGGGGTCGATCCTTGTATCCTTCAAACTTGGCGGCGTTCAATCCAGAAAGAACTGAGAGCTATTTTACTGCAAAAAGAAACGACATATTAGCGAAGGCTTCCAAGAATAAAAGAAATGGCCTCCAACACACAGCATCACGTCTCACCTTGTTGTTGCAGCGAACAGCTGGTTTTGTGAAAAATAAAACGTATACGGATGTGCCGATTGACTTAATAAAGACCATTCTCGAATTCATTAGAAAAACTACTTTGGAGCATCTCGAGCCTCAGCTTGGGAATCTTGGAAAGCTGTTGGTATATCTCGAAAATCATACAGCATTCGAGGAAAAGTACAACCCGGCGACCCATCGAAGTACCAATGGCGAAAGCACTCAGAGTGCGGTAGATAAGAGCAGTAAAGTGCAGAGCGGCAACGGTGCTTCTCTTTTGGGACTCAAAACACCAAAAATCCCACAACTTTCTACATCCAAGCTCAAATTCAAAGGTAAGGGATTTCAAGGCCTTTACGCAAAGAAGGAAGCCGCCGAGGAGACTGAGTCACCGAAAGAAACTTCTGCACCAACAGAAATATCAGGTGACCCTGCTCCGTCAAAAGAATTAACCAAAACCTTGGTTGTTGCTCTCGGGGACTGGATTTCTAAGGGAGATATATCGAATATCCCGGACGAATTTAAAGATATCTTCGATAATCTTGAGACTCCAAATATGGATGTCAAACGACATGTACCGGAGACAACTCATGGAGAGCCTATCAGCCGACCTGTCAGCCAAAGCATGATCTGTCCAAATCCAATAATGGTTACCACATCTGGCATCGAGGGCGTCTTCGACATTCAAAGAGTGATAATCACCATGCAAAACCCTGAAGGTCTTCGCTATCAAACACAAAATGCTGCGAGCGAAAGCCAGAAGATCAGCGGACTGTGTACCATTAGTACTGCACTCTCGAAGATCACGGTGGATTTTACTTGTGCCGCTGGTGTACTGAAGAAACAGTTAGATGTGTGTGACGTTGTCCACAGGGCTTTATCTGACGGCGATTCGAAGAAGATGGAGAGCCTCACAAGAACCCGGCCACCTCTTATCCCGGGAAAAGACCATGAAAGCTACTACAGTAAAGTCGCCTCTCTGTCTCCTAGCTTTATGCGACAAGGATCCCAAGCAAGCGGTATCACAGAGAATTTTGACCAAGAAACAAAAGATGATCAAAACGAAGAGACTGAAACTGAGTCCAGTCATAAGACGGAAAAAAAGCTACGCTTCGTTCAAGAAACGAACCTTAACCTCATTGTCGGTGAATGGGTACTGGCAAGATTCACGGGTGTTGAAGGAGCAAATTGGTTCCTTTGCCAGTTCGAACTAGGCTCCACACACAGTTATTATGGACGAAGAATTGCTACTGACACCATTGACTTCAAAAAAGTACTACCCGAATCCGGACTTGTCGAACACTGGGAAAGTTACATGCATAACAAGAAAACAGAGCTGTGCAAAGTTGTGGATCTACTTATCCAGGGACGAAGTGCTCGAAAATATACAGACAAAGTCGCTGGCCGGGAGAAAGAAAACGACCAAGACGTCGCACAGATGCCAACTGAGCCCGATCAAGATTCCGACGATGAAGATAGGGATGCACCAGAAAAGCTGATGAACTTTATCATCAAAACGAGCCAACAAAAAATGGTCGCTAGTGGTAAAATTTTTGAGGATTTGGCCGACAAGTGGGGGGAGAGATGGGAGGGACAGTTGGATGACATTGTAATTCAGCAGGTACCGAAGCCGTTGAGACCTGCAATTATGAATCTGAACGAAAACGAGGAGTTGTTGCCTGTAATGTTTACAAGTGGTATTCAAGTACATATGTTCTAAGTTGACAAAATAGATATTTTGAAATAAAGAGATATTTCGCGAAGTCAATGACATGATTCCTCGGGTAAGGTGTGAAAATCCAGAAGTAACCCTACTTCTAAAGGAGTGACAATTACGGCTTATATTTGGTTTCACATAAGAGAGTCAGTAGCTGAATAATGAGCGAGACATCGATGGACTCAGCTCCACCGAGCTTCGTCTTCAGACAAGCGGGACAGACCTTGGTTTCGCGGACTTTCATCGTCGCCCTTCGCGCTCGTACGCTTGGGGCCTTGGAGTACCGGCTGTCTAAGATCTGAATGCAATCTGGAACCTCCCATACGCCTTCGTTTACCATATGCATATAGGAACCTCATATGCATATAGGAGTACATGCAGCTCGAACCCAACATGGAGACTTCGCATACTACTATCACCGATTTAACCATGAAGATGCCTTTATTCATTGCTCCTGCGGGAAGAGAAAAGCACCACTTCACTTCTATTTCTGTAAGGTAGGCAATGCTCAGAAGACCTTCTACAAACCCCTATCAGAAGCGATACCTTGGATACTTGGCACCATGGAAGGAATCACTAAACTAGCAAAATGGCTCTCGGCGACAAAGTTCTAGGAGATCTGCCCGCGGTACCCACTGACTGCAAACGACCCATATTAACGGCTTCATTGCTGCAAGTTCTCTTTTTCCTTTTTCTGCTTCTTTTTTCTTTTCCGTTTCTTTTTTTTCCGTTTCTTTTTTCTTTTTCAAAACTTGTTGAATTGTAGCAGAGGTTCTCGGGGCTAGTAGGGATGCATCTGCATTGTGGAGGGCCAAAACTGCTAACAAATGTCCTCCTTCCCCAACTCTCCGGTGAAAATATTTACGCGAAAATACTGAATGGGAGAAGGAATACTTAAAGGAGAGGCGCATGCAGAATTTGTGTCGCGAAGAATTTCACTGAAATGCTTACTGTAATTAGGAATGTGACTCACGAACGTGTTCAAGTGGGCTTCCGGCTTCTCTGGAAAAATGCTTCAACTGGGAAGCCTTTGAGGTGATCTCGCGAATGCTCAAAGGAAAATGCTTACTATAATCTGCTTACACAGGGGAGTATTTCAAATGGAAGTGGTCTAGTCTAGGGAACGCGCGGGCAAAGATACCCCAGCGCGCAGGATAGGATATTAATATTACCTATCCATTGGATACATGTACGAAGATGCGTCAATTCGAGGGCAATGTGAAATTGTCTCGCAAAAATTGACGCACGATCGTAAGATCCGATAGGCTTGATGGAGGAATATACAAATCTAAGGGAGAGAACCGACAGAGAAAGAGGAGAGGAGGCCTACATTCTCCTCAATATGTGCCACGCTCAGCCCCTCCTTCAAGTCAGTATACCTATTATAATAGCTAATCAGCTGCGTCTCCTACTGTTTTATTGTAGTGGGGCTGAGTGTGCACTAAATGGTCGGGGCATTGTTCTTCTATTCCGGGGTCATTCCTAGGCATATATATATAGCAGTAGTATAGCTACTCACGATCTATATCCCCCTTCTCTCTTCCTTTTCTCTTCTTTGATGCAGCAGCTATAGTAGTGTGTTTACCGTGCACTTTGACGGCACATCCTATCCCTTTTACAATATCTTCGTAATAAAGAAATAGAAGGAGTAATTAGATACAAATAATTAAGAATAAACATGAATTAATATTTTTTAAAAAGTATAATTTATTAGATCTGAAATAGCTGTTGCGGCTACAACAGGCGGTCTTCAGCGGAGAATACACTAAATGTATGATTT
>JANHAD010000296.1:0-28332 GCA_026226035.1 Clarireedia monteithiana
TAATAATTTATATAATATTAATATTTTTAAATATTTATTATATTTCTTTTTAAAATCTTTTGAAACTTTTAAAAATAATTATTATAATTATTATTATTTTATTAAGATTTAAATTATTTTTAAAATAATTAAATAGAAAAGATTTAATTTATTTAAATATTTTATTTTTAAAATAAAAAGTAATTTAAAAACTTCTTATATTTTAAATTATAAATTTATTTATATTAAATTTAAAATATATTTTAAATTATAAAAAGAAAGTATTTAACTTTTTTCTATTATTATTATATTTATTTAGAAATATAATTTTAAAAGTTTTTTAAAATTTTAATTCTTCTAATTTATTATTATTATTATTATTATTTATATCTTTTTTATTTATATTAATATTGTTATTATAATTATCTTAAAATATAAAAATAGTAATTAAATTAATAAAAAATATAATTATCTATTAAATTAAAAATATAATTATAATAATATTAATATTAAGTATATTAATTTAATATAAAAAGTAATAAAAGTATTTAAAATATTATAAATATTTATTTTCTAAATTATATGAAAGTAGTTTAAATTTGAATATTATTAATTATAATAATTAGTAATATTATTATAGTTTTATTATTAATAAATAATTTATAAAGAATAGATTAATTATAAATAATAATAAATATATAAATAATAATTAAAATTAAATATAAAATTTTATATATTAAAGAAATACTATTTATTTATATAAACTTTTATATTATAAATTATAAAAATATAATTAATTTTAAAAAATTTCTTAAAAATAAATATTTCTAAATAATTTTTAAAATATATAGTTTTATATAATTTAAATATAATTAATATATTTATTAATTATCTATTTTAAAATTCTATTATAACTAATTATAATTATTAAATTTATAATCTTTGAATATTTATAATAATTAAAAAAATATAAAAACAATTTTAAATTTTATATTAAATATTATTAAAAAAAATTATAATTATTAATATTATTTATTAATAATAAATATAAATAATTATATATATTTCAAATTATATTAAGAATATAATTTATTAAATAAATTAAATAGAAAACTTTTTAAATAATATTTTAATTTATTTAGAATTTTAAAATAAATTAATAAATTAATATATAAAATTAATTTACTTTTATATTAAAAAATGTATGAAATTATTTTTATAATTTACTTATATTTAATTTTATTTAATAAAATTTTTTAATTATTTATAATCTAATTATATTAAATTGATTAATAATTGAAATAATAATAATAAATAGAAATTATATAAATTTAAATATATTTTAAATAAAAGGATTATAAAATAGAAAAAGAAAAATAATATAAAATATTATATTAAATTTTTTAATTGAAAGAATATATAAATATAATAATATTTAAAAACTAGTTATTAAATATAAAATTAAATTTTTTAACACTTTGATTTTTAAATATAAAGAAACTATTTAAAAAAAACTTCTTTATATAATTATAATATATAAAGTAATTAAAATTATTATTTTAATTTTAAATTAATTTAAAATTTTATTATATTTATTATTATATTTATATATTAAAATATTTTTTATTATATTTTTATTTTTATTATTTTTTATTTTTCTTTTCTTTATATTATTATTATATTTTAATTTTTTTTAATTTTTACTTTATAAAGATTTTTAATTTTTAATAATCTTTAATTTTTTTTAATTTTTACTTTATAAAGATTTTTAATTTTTAATAATATTTAATTTTTTTTAATTTTACTATTAAATATATTTATTATTTTATAATATATTTTATATATTAATAAATATTTTATTTAAAAAAATTAATTCTTTTTAAATAATTTATAAATAATATAAATATTTATTTTTTAAATAAAAAGTAATAAAATATTTATTATAAAATATAATTTATAATATTAAAATAATATATAAGTTTTAACTTTTATATAATATAATATATATTAATATTTATTAAAACTTTATTATAAAACTTAATATTTATAAATATATATTATTATAAGTATTAATATATAATATTTTATTAAATTTATTTTATTTATTAAAACTCTACTTAGTTATATTTAATATGAATATTTAAATTATTATATATATTTTATTAAATATATAATTTTTAAAAAAATTATTTTATTTAAAAATAATAATAAATTATATCAAAAACTTTTAAAACTTTATATATTATTATTAGAAAATATTTACAATTTATTTAAAATAGAATATTTATTTTATAAATTAATAAATAACTTTCTATTTCTTAATAATATATATTAAAAATTTATTATAATATATAATTTAAATATTTCATTTAAATCTTTAAAATATAAAATAAATATTAAAAAACTTATATTAAATAAAATTTTAAATAATAATAAGATTTGTAAATATAAATAAATTTATAATATTTTATTAAAAGATTTATAAATTAAAATTAATAATTTATATAAAAAGTTAATAAAAATATAAAAATATAAAAAATATAAAAAAGTAGTTAAATATATAAAAATAATAATTAATTAAAGATATTAAATTAAATATATTATAAATATAATAAATAAATAATTAAAATTAACAATTAATAATTATTTTATTATTAAATATAATAATAAAATTAAAATAATTAATATTATTATGTTTTATATATATTTATAAAAAAAGAAAGTAAATAAATATTATAAAAGTTATTATAAGAAAATATATTTTTATAATTATTTTTAATATTAAAATAATAAAGTTAATAAATAAAATATTAAAAAACTTAGAAATTATAAAAAGTATTTTATAATATAAAGATATATTTTATAATTTTATATATATATAAAATTAAATAAAGATTTTTAATATTAAAGATTATAATAAGAAATTAAAAAAAATTAAAATAATCTTTTTAAAAGATAATAATAATAATTATAATTATTTTATAAAAAGATTTATAAATTATAATAAAATTATTTTCAAGTTATTTAATTATAAACAATTCTTACTTTTTATTTATTTATTAATTAAAATAAATTAATAAAAATTAAAAATTATATATAAAGATATTTATTTTTTATTTAATAAATTTTATAAAAAACTTATTTTTATATTAAATAAATCTAATTGAAATTAATATAAAAATTTAATATTAATTATAATATTAAATAAAGAATAAAAATAATTAGTTATATAATATAAATAAGAAGATTATTTAAAATAAATTATAATCTAATTATTAAATACTTTTTTAATTAAATTTAATATAATAATAATAATAAAAAATAAAAATATAATTAACTATTTTAAATTATAAATATAAGAAATAAAATTAAATAAAAATAATATTTTCTTTTAAATATTAATAAATATATTAATATCTTTTAAAAAAAATTTACTTTTAATTTATAAAATAGTAATTTAAAATAATATTTAAATTATAATATAGAAATTTAATAAATAATAAAAGAAAAAATATAATAATAATAAAAAATCTTTTATAAATATTAATTAGAAGATATTTATTTTTTAAATAATTATATTTTTATTCTTTAATATATTTTTATTTAATAAAAAAAATTTATAATATTAAATATATTAAATTTTATTTACTTTATAAATTTTAATAATATTTTATTATTTAATTTAAGTTTTATAAAATTTATTTAATATTATAATTTTAAAATTCTAATTTAAATTATTTATATTATAAAGAATTATAAAATATTAACTTTTATTATAATTATTATTAAATCTATTAAATTTATTATATAGATTATTTATATTATTATTTATTAATTATAATATATTAATTATATTTTAAAAAATATAAATAAATATTTTAAAAAAATTTAATATTATATAATATATTAACTATACTAGTATATTAAATAATTATTATAATTTATATTAATTTTATTTATAATAATAAAAATAATTTTAATATTTTTAATATATTTATTTAGAACTTTAATATTAAATTATATTCTATTAATAAAGATTTTTAAAAAATATTATCTAATTAATCTTTTAATATATCATTTAATTTATTATTAATATTATTATTTTATAATTAATTAAATTAATAATAAAATTAAAATTTATTAATTTTAATTATTTTTATTATTTACTTTATAATTTTAAATTAAAATTATAAAAATATAACAATTTTCTTTTATAAGAAAATATTTAATAAAAAAAATTATAAATAAAATATTATAAATATAATTTATTATATAATTATATACTAATTAATTTATTATATAATTATATATTAATATATTTAAATTAGTAATTAGTAAAATAAAAATATCATTTTTTATAAAAACTTTATTTTTATTAATAATATTATATAATTAGATTTATTTTATTTAATTATTATATTTAATTAATATTTAAATATATTTTTATTTTAATAATTATTTTTATTTATTAAAATTTTAAATTATTTTTTTCTTTTTTAATTTTTTTTTAAATTAATTTATTTAGAATTTCTTATAATAAATTTTAATTTAATATTTTAGAAATTTATATTTGAAATAAAGTCTTTTTTATATTTATAAATTCTTTTGTAAAAAAGATTATTTTTTAAATTTATAATATTTAATTTTATTAAATCTTTATAAATTTTTTTTTATAATTTTATTTTTTTAAGTTTTTTAAATATTTCTTATTTAATTAATAAAAGTATAATTATTAATTATTTATAAAATATATTTTTTATTAGAATTTATATTTATAATTATTAATTTAAATAATTTTTTTAATTATATTATTTATATTATTAATAGAATTTATATATAAATTTAATATTATTTTATAAATTTAATATATAATAGTTTAGAAATATTATAATATTTTAATTAATTTAATTTCTATATTTTCAAAATTTTAGAATATAATTAATTACTAACTTTATTTATTAAAAAGTAAATAACTTTCTTTTTATAATAAAAGTGATTTTCATTCTTAAAATATTAAGATATTAAACTCAAAGTAGAGTTTAGTAGCTAGTTAATATAAAAGATTTCTACTAGATAGTAAAGTTATAGATATTAAACTAGTATAACTAATTTAAAGTCGAATTATTATATTACTTCTCTTTTTAATAAAGTTTATTTTCAAATATTTAGATAATAGTACTTAAATTTATATATATTTTCTAGTATAATCTCTAATATTCTAATCTTTTTATTAAAGTAAAAATAAAGTATTAACTAGTTAATAAATCTAATTAAAAGATTGATAATTAAAAGTCTTAGTTATAAAGATCGATTATTATATTCTTAATATTCTTAACTACTTAGAGAGTATATTAAACTAAACTATTTTATAATTTTAATATTTAATTATTAAATACTTTAGCTTAAGTTTTAAAAGTTTAGATTTAAACTAGAAATAAAATTTTAAAAGTTTTAATCTATATTTATAAAACTACTTCGAAGGCTTTCAAGCTAATTATAGTAGAAAAAAGAGAAGTAAAAAACTTTGAAAGTTATATAAAGATTCGTTATATAAAGTAATATAGATTAATTTAAAAAGTTTATTTTATTAGATTATAAAGCTTCTTTATAAAAGTAAAAGTAAAAGTAAAGTTTATATAAGTTAATATAAATATAATTAGAATTAACTGAATTAACTAACAAGTAAAGTTATTAAATATATAAACGAATAAATGTTTAGAATTAAGTAAGAATTGAAATTAATAAGTTTATTAAATAAGTTTTAAATCTATATTATTAGTTTAAAGTAGTAAATAAGATATTAGTTTAAGTTAGTTTTTTTAAAGCTTTGGATTTTTAATCTACTAAGTAGATTCTTTATTTCTAGTAGATAAAAAAGAGGTTATTATTAAAAAACTATAGTTGCTAGTAAGTTGAAAGCTTGTAAATCTGTTAAAGTAACTCTAAAAGCAAGTATTTAAAATATAATTAAAGAGGCTAACTAGTAAAGATAAAAGTTGTTAAACAAGTTATATAATAAGTTGAAAAGTAAAGAAAGTAAATACTTTATTAATTTAAATAACTTTAATATAATATAATAAAAGTGATTTTTATTTTTAGAATACTAAAGTACTAAATTCAAAGTAAAGTTCAATAACTAGCTAATATAAAAGATTTCTATTAAGTAGTAAGATTATAAGTATTAAATTAATATAGTTAATTTAAAATTGAATTATTATACTTTTAATAATTTATATAATATTAATATTTTTAAATATTTATTATATTTTAATATAAAATTTTTTAAAACTTTCAAAGATAATTATAATAATTAATATTATTTTATTAAAATCTAGATTATTTTCAAAGTAATTAAATAGAAATAATTTAATATATTTAAATACTTTATTTTTAAAATAAAATAAAATTTAAAAACTTTTAATATTTTTAATAATAAATTTATTAATATTAAATTTAAAGTATATTTTTAATTATAAAAAAAAATATTTAATTCTTTTCTATTATTATTACATTTATTTAATAATATAATTTTTAAAGTTTTTTAAAATTTTAATTTTTTTAACTTATTATTATTATTATTATTTATATTTTTTTAATTTATAATAATATTATTATTATAATTACTTTAAAATATAAAATTATTAATTAGATTAATAATAAATATTATTAATTATAATAATATTATTTTAAATTATATTATTTTAATTATAACAATCTGGATATTTAAGTTATAGATATTAGTAATTTGTATATATTATACTTACTTTATTATTTAATATCTTAAAATACTACTTTGAGATACTTAGTATATAATCTAAATAACTTTTATATATATATAAACTTTTAAAACTTTTCAACCTTTTTAACTCTCTAATTATTAATTTTAAAAATAATATAATCTTCTTTTATAATATATTATTATATTATTAATAATTTATTTAATCTTTCTAGCTAATTAATAATTATCTAAATAATATTTTATTAATATTCTTCTTACTTAGAAAACTATTAAATTATAAAAAGAAAGCTTATTTTATTAAAGAGTAATAAAAGTATTTATATTTTTATTTATTTTATTTTTACCTACTTTTACTTCTACTTATTTTTATTATTATTTCTTCTAATTGACCTTCTATTAATATATCTTTTTTTTAAAAATACTAAATTTATTATATTTAAAAAGAATATTAAAACTTCTTATTAATAATCTTTTATATTTAATATAATTCTCCCTTTTAAGAAAACTTCTTTTAACTAATTTAAAGATTATAACAACGATTTAATAAATAAGTTTATAAATAATACTCTTTAAAATTCTTATATTAATATATAAAGTAGAAGAAAAAAGAAAGATAAAAAAATTAACTTTTAATCTTTTTAATTAGAAGATTAGAAATCTTTATTAGTTTCTATAAATAGTAATATTATAATATTAATTAAATTAGTTTTTAAACTGTAAATATAATTAAGATTATAATAAATATAATTATTAAACTAATCTTTATTTAAATTTCTCTTAGTACTATTTCTAATATTATTACTATTTCTTATTTGATCTCCTTTTTATAAAAGCGATAATTATAAAACTAACTAATCTCTATAATCAAATACTAAGCTTTTATTTTTCAATTAAGAAAATTATCTATTAAAATATATTATATTTCTAACTTACTTATTAAAAATACTACTAAGTTAGTTAAATTGCTTTTATATATTTAATCTATTTATAAACTTTCTTTTTTTAATTAATATTTAAAACACTCTTTTCAAATTATTAATCTAATTAATAAATTTAATAATAATTCTAATATCCTTTTATTTTTTTAGAAGTATATAGTTTTTAATCAATTAGCTATATATATTTACTTTAATAAATACTAAGCTTGTAAGTATATAAATAACTAAGTTGAAAGTATTACTTTGAATTATTTAAAAAGATTATTTTTATAAGAGCTTTCTTTATTTATTAAATAGTTAGTCGAAGAGTTATATATTTTATTTTATAATAACTTCGAAGTTATATAAACTAAAATTAAATATTAAATATTATTTATAATAATCTTAAATTCTTTATCTTTATTTAAAAAGTTTTATTAATAACTTTATATTCTAATATTAATTAGATTAGTCTTTAAATAAATAATTTATAAAGATTTATTTTATAAACTTACTAATTACTATTAAAATCAAATTGAGAATATCTAATATTAGACTATTATTTTAAAAGAGTTAGTTTAATATTTTAATTTTATAAAATAAAAAGATAATATTAAAAAGCTATTAGAATTACTATAATTTACTTTTATTATAATATTTACTTTTATATATTATTTTACTAATACTCTAATTAAATCTAATTAAAAATTTATTATTAATTAAGCTAACCACTTTTTATTTAATTATAGAACTAACCTCGTTTATATATTTTTACTAAAATTAACTAATTCTACTTTTATTAAAATATCTCTTCACTTTATATTAAGGAATTAAATCTCTACTTCTTAAAATAAAGTTTAAAATAATTTTTTATTCAAAGATATTACTAATTAATCTTATAATACTACCTTTTATTATATTAATATTATTGATATTGACTTTTTCGAATAAGAAGAAGAATATTTTAATATACTAATTAAATAAGAATAAAAACAAGAGGATAAATATAAAGTTAAGATTATTACTATTATTTATAATATTAATAACTAAGTAAAAGATTATATTTAGTAAAAGACTTCTTACTAAATAGTATAAAAAATATAAAATACTTAGATTTAATAAAGCTATTTAGAGGAAAATATATAATATTCTTTTATATATTATTAAGAAATTAATATTTATTCTAAATTAAAACTTTTATTAACTTTAAAGTAAATAACTTCGCTTTTATTAATACTATATTCTTTAAAATACTTAATTTGATTTAGAAGGTTATAGTAAAAAAATTAAAGATTTTTTTACTAATCAAAGATTATAATAATAAATAAAGTTAAGAAATCTCTTATTATATTTATCTAAACTTATTAATTAATAATCGATTATAAATTTATACTTCTTTTTTAATTACTTACTTTATATATCCTCTAATTCTTAAAAGAAAATAGTTTTTTAAAAATTAAATTCTTTTTAATTATAATTAATATTAGTTATATTAGCTTATAAGTTTACTTTTTAATATTATTTACTCTCACTTTATAATATATACTCGCGCTAACTTTAATCTTTATAAAATTAACTTTAAATATTAAAAAGATACTAATTAGTAAGATTATAAGTTAAATAAATACTAAAAATAATAAGCTAATATTTATTTAATTACTTTAGCGATGAAAATATTAATAATATTATAATATATAGAAGTAGAAAAGATTTTACTTTATTTTATAAATTAAAAAATTAAATTAATCTTTATTATAACTATATTATAATTCTTTAAACTTTATAAAACTTTTATATAAGATCAAGTTTATATATTTAAAATAATAAAGATTTATTTTAAATAAGAAGTTGATAAACAACTTTTTATTATTATTAAATATCTTAAACCTCTCTAGAAATTTTAAACTAGTTATTTAAAACAATTAATAAATCTATATATAATTTTAGAAACTATACTTTATATACTTTATAATTATAATAATTAATATAAACTTAGTATTACTTTAATTTATAAAACCAATTAACTATTTGAAAAATAATAAATTAATAAAGATAATAAAGAAGTTACTTTTTTATTATTTAAATAACTATAGTTTATTTTTTATTTTTAATAAACTATTTTAACCTTTTTATTTGAAATAATATTAAACTTTTAATCTTTAATAAATATTTAGAATTCTTAGTTATATTCTTTAAATCTAAATTAAATATTTTATTATCTTACTAACTTTATAATTATAAGATTATTTTAAAAGAAAATATAAAAGATAAACTTTATTATAATTTATTATATAAAATATTAATTAAAGATTTAAAAACTATTAAAGAATATTTTATTAAGAATCTAATAAAAAGATTTATTAAACTAAGTTAAATTCTATTTATTACTTTAATTCTCTTTATTAAGAAGTTGAATAAATTATTATACTTTTATATTAACTTCTAAATATTTAATATTTTTATTTACAAGAATTACTACTTTCTTCCTTTTATTAATAAAACTTTCACTTAGATTTCTTATATAAAAATTTTCATTAAACTAGATATCAAATAAATATTCTACTATATTTAAATAAACTTAGTTTTAAAAGAGTATATTATATTCTATATTTATTATAATATTTATAAATATAAAATTATACTTTTTAGACTAACTAATAACTTTATAACTTATTAATAATATATAAATAATATTCTTTTTAATTATTTAGATATTTTTTATATTATATATCTTGATAATATTCTAATCTACTTTGAAAATATACTTGAGTATTAAATTTATATTAAACTAGTTTTATAATATCTTTAAGATATTAGATTATAAATTAATCTTAAAAAATATAAATTTAATATTATTTATATTAAATATTTAAGATTTATTATTTTAATTAATAATATAAAAGTAGATTTTAAGAAAGTTATTATAATATAATAATAAGTTTATCTAATAATAATAAAAAGTATATAATTGTTTTTTAGATTTTATAATTTTTATAAATATTTTATTTATAATTTCAATATTATTATTAAACTTTTAATCAAACTAATTAAAGTTAATACTTCTTTCTACTTTAATAAAAGTTACTAATTAACTTTCAATATATTTAAATAAATATTAATAAATATATTATTTCTTTAATATTATAATTACTCTCTTCTTTATATATTAGAAATAGATATATCTGATAATATTATAATAAGTATATTTTTATAAAAATATAATAATAACTAGCTTTTTATAATATTTTTTTTAAAAATAATATAATTAGTTAAACTAAATTACAAAGTATATAATAAAGAAATACTTATAATCGTTAAATTATTTAATAATTAATAAACTAAGTTTATATTAACTTTTTATTAAATTTATATTTATACTAATTATAAAATTTCAAAATACTTTATAATTACTAAATCTTTAAATATATAATAAGTTTGATAGATTGAATTTCTTATTAATTATAACTTCTTAATTATATATTATTTTAGAAAAGATAACTCTTTTACAAATATATTAATTTATAAAGTTGATAAATTATTATTATAAAATAAATAAAAGAAGTAAAATAAATTATAATATTTACTATATAATAATCAAATTAATTTAAAAATTCTTAATAAACTTTTTATAATAATTCGACTTTGAATTAGCTATATTAGCTTAATACTTATAACTTTACCGCTTAGTAGAAATCTCTTATATTAGCTAGCTATTGAACTTTACTTTGAGTTTAGTATCTTAGTATTCTAAGAATGAAAATCATTTTCATTATATTATATTAAGGTTATTAAATCACTTAGTTTTACTCTTCTAGCCTTTCGACCTACTATACAACTTGCTCAACAACTCTCTTTTCAGTTTCCTTGATTGCTTCTAAGTACCTCGCTTTTAAAACCTTTTAACAGATCTATAAACTTCAATTAATTAACGACTATAATCTTCTAACAATCTCTTTTTACTTGCTAAAAGCAAAGAATCTACTTAGTAGATTAAAAATCCAAAGTTTCAAAGAAATTAATCTAAACTAATACTTTATTTACTACTTCAAACTAATAATATAGACTTGGAGTTTATTCGACAAACTTACTAATTTTAGTCCTTACTTGATTCTAAGTATTTATTCGCTTATATACTTGATAGCTCTACTTGTCAGTTAATTCAATTGATTCTAATTATATTTATATCAGCTTATATAAACTCTATTTCCACTTCTACTTTTATAAAAGAGCTTTATAATCTAATAAAAGAAGTTTTTCAAGCTAATCTATATCACTTCGTATAACGAATATTTATACAACTCTTAAAACTTTCTACTTTAGCCTCTTTGATATTAACTAAAATACTTCTTGATATCTAAACTAAGACTTTTGAAACTTCACTCTTAGCTTAAACTCAAGCTCTCAAAGCTTAAGTTAAAACCCTCGATAACTGAATATTAGAGTTATGAAATAGTCTAGTTCAATATACTTTTTAAGTAGTTGAAAATACTGAGAATATAATAATCGATCTCTACAACTAAGATTTTTAATTATCGACTTTTTAATTATCAACCCTTTAATTAAGTTTGTCAACTAGCTAGCACCTTACTTCTACTTTGATAGAAGGACTAGGATACTAGAGATTATATTAGAAAATATATATAAATTCAAGTATTACTATTTAGATACTTGAGAATAAGCTTTATTAAAAGAGGAGGTAGTATAACAATTCGACTTTGAATCAGCTATATTAACTTAATACTTATAACTTTATTGTTTAGTAGAAATCTCTTATATTAGCTAGCTGCTGAACCCTGCTTTGAGTTCAGCATCTTAGTATTCTAAGAATGAAAATCACTTTCATTACACTTTTAACTTTACTAATTAATATTACTTCTTTTAATATTAATAATTTTCTTTTATTTTCAATCTTCTTTATTAACTACCTTTTTAAAACTAATTATAATTTAAAAAGCTTATAAAGTTTAAAAGTCTAAATTATTTATAATAATTTATATTTAACTTTTAAAAGTAATCTGATTTTATATAATAATTATTTTATTATTTTTAATATTTAGAATCTTTATATATTATTTATTCGCGAAGTATATAATTCGATATTAATAATATATTCTAATATTAAAAAAACTACTTTTTTACTTGCTAAACTCTATTATTAATACGAACTAACTATTTTAATATATATTTATATTTACAATTACTATATTTATTATAGAAGTTTAATCTTTTAAAATAAAATATTAAAATTACTTTATTTTTTACTAATCTTTATTTATATTTAAAAATATATTATAATAGATTATTATAATTTTAATAAAAATAAATATAAATTTAATAATATTTTAATTATTATTAATTATTTTAATAAATAAATAATTATTATATTATATTATAAAATAATTAATATTTAAAAATAAACTTAATTATATTTTTAATATATTTATTAATATTATAATTTATTTATAATAATACTTTCTAATTATAAAATATAATTTAAATTAAACTTTTAATTATTAATTATTTATAAACTAATAATTAAATTAAGATTTATAATTAATATTTATAAAAAAAACTTTAATTTTTTATTAACAATTATTAAAATAATTAATTTAAATTCCTTTTAATAATAAATTATATTTAATTAATTTTATTATATATTTCTTTTAATAATTTAAATTTATTTAAAATATTATATAATTAAAAACTATAATATATTTAAATATAAAATAAAACTAAATTAAAACTTTTAATAAATAATCTTAATATTAATAATATTTATATATATATTTATTATAACTTTGAAGTATTATAATATATTTACAAAGTAATTAAAAAAGTATAAAAATATATAACTTGAATTATAAATATATTATATTATTTAATTAACTTTGATATTAGTAATTATATCTAATTAAATATAAAGTATTTATTTATTTAATACTTTTTTAAAAAGCTTAATTTCCTAATAAATAGATATTTCAAGATTTTTAAGAAAATCGATTATTTTTTTAAACTTAAACTATTTAAAATAATAAAGATATATTTTATATTCTTTATTAATAAATTAAGAAAAGTATTAAATAATTTACTTTTTAACTAAATTAACAAACCTTTACTACTAATTAATATAACTAGTAAAAAGAAATAAAAAGTAAAGAAAATTCTTATTTATTATAAATAATATTACTCTTTAAAATATTATATATAATAGCTAAATTATAATATTAACTTAATATAATATAAAGTATCTAACTTCAAAATAACTTTATATTTATTTAATATATTTTATTTAAAAAATCTTATATTATTTAGCTTTTTAATATAACTTCTAAAATAGCTATATTTATATTAAATAAATAAGAATAATTATAAATATTTTAAAAGTAATTATTTTATAACTTTAATATAAAAATAGTAATTATTCAAATAACTAAATATATAATTAATAGTAGACTTATAAATAATATTAATTTATTTTTATTTTTATATTTATTTAACTTTTTTATATTTAATTAATATTCTTATATTTGTTTATTAATCTTCTTAATTAGAATTAATAGAATTAAAATACTTGAGAGTAAACTTTCTTAAAAAAGAAAATAATATAATAATCTAGGTATTTAAATTATAGATATTAGTAATTTATATATATTATATTTATTTTATTATCTAATATCTTAGAATACTACTTTGAGATATCTAGTATATATATATTATAAGTATATAATTTAGATAATCTTTATATATATATAAACTTTTAAAGCTCTTCAACTTTTTTAACTTTCTAATTATTAATTCTAAGAATAATATAATTTTTCTTTATAATATATCGTTATATTAATATATAAAATTATAAAAATATTTAAAATATTATAAATATTTATCTTTTAAATTATATAAAAGTAATTAGAATTTTAAATATTATTAATTATAATAATTAATAATATTATTATAAATTTATTATTAAAAATAATTATATAAGAAATTAAATAATTATAAATAATAATAAATAAATAAAGTATAATTAAAATTAAAAATAAAATTTTATATATTATAAAAAAACTATTTACTTATATAAGCTTTTATATTTATAAATAGTTTAATAAACTTTTTATTAAATTATTTTTAAAAAAATTAAAAATTAATTTCTTTTTTTATATTCTTATTTAAAACTTTATTAAAAATATTTATAATTTTTTAAATATTATTTTTATAATAAATACTTTCTATTTTAAAATATTATATTTATAGAAAATATAATAATAATTATAAATATTTTGCTTATTTTTATATTAAAAGTAAAATTATTTAAAAATTATTTTTATTATATAATTTTTATATAAAAATTCTATTTTTTAAATAAAAGTAAATACTTTTTAAATTTAAAGTTTTTAGATATTTATATAATTTAAATTATAATAAAAAGTTATTAATAATATTATTTTTATAAATTTTTTTAAATAATAATAAACTTATTTAAAAGAAATAATATAAATTTATAAATAAAATTATCTATATTAATTTTATTATATTAAAAGTTTTTTTTATAAAAATACTTTTAAATTATAGAATATTATATAAATAATCTAGTTTTAAAATCGTTTTTAAATAATTAAATTAAAAGGTATTATCTAATATTAATTTATTATAATTATAGCGATGATATAAGTTGAAAGCTAGATTCAACGTCGAGCCAACTTTAAACTTGCTAGCTAATGTTGTAAACTATGATCGAAGTAATACGATCTAAGTGTGCTTTGTTCAAGCAACGGCAGAAGAGACTACTACCTTCTATATAGACTTGAAAGTGATTTTTATTACTCTAATCAATCCACGGATCTTCGTAGAATCTAACTGTGGAATCTAACAGTTCCGAGCCAGCTCGCTCTGTAGCATATGATACATTGGGTTTTGAAGCTAGATACCGCCTTAAAGCTGCGAGGCGCCTCTTTTTCACAACTGCATCGCCGTATATCCCAATAGCGAATGAAACAAATTGAAAGAACGGAACCCATGCTTTTTTCGGAAGAAGCATCTGCGCACAGGCGAAAGAAATAGGCGAAGCAATCCAGCTCACCTTCATAACAGGTATGAAGCCAGCCCTCCAGGTTGCGTGAACTTGTAGAACTGTTCTTGCGCCCATAACAACGGCCATTAACATAAGATGCAAGCTACTTTGGATTGGGGCAACCTAGATCTATATATTAGTACAAGATAGAAATCAAGAACGAAGTAAAACATACAATTAAGTTATTAATGAGAATCTGGAGAATCTTGGCTCTCATACTAGTCCGACCCGCAAATATCCATTGTAGGGTCCAGGTCACGACACGCCCCAGTGGGGCGCTAAGAAAGGCACTAAACACAGCCATCTTCAGCCCGCGAGAGAACTGGTATCCGCCATACTTGTTACGATCACGTGCGATCCACGAGGAGACCAATTCTTGGAGGGCAGCTGACGCCCCCAATCCCAACATCTGAGTGTGAAGAGGATTCGGCTGGAGGGGCCCCACCTAGTTAGCGTATCCTCCATATCATATTTGTCATATTACTTACCGCAATGTAGTCTCCATTGTCGGTCAATTGAGCTCTAATTCCGAAGGCCCATGCACAGACTGCAATCCCAGTTGTAACTCCAGATTCCCGCGTCCACAGCCCCGACCTCTCACTAAGGTCAATAATCGTCAATTCTTTGTCAAACACCTTTTGCTCTTGCATGATTACAGCCAGCTGACGATCTTTCAGCGATGCGTAGCTGCTGAAATTCAATTTGTCTAGCTCATGGTTGAGATCGTGTATCGTCTGACTTTGGTTTGATATTGATCCCTCTGCAATGTCACACTCCCACCTCCCTCGGCTTAGGACCCATCGCAGCCTGATCACGAACTTTCCATCGACACATCTACCACAAATAATACGCAGTTGATCGATGTTCCCTGCACCAATGGAAATGACGTTGTCAAAAGGTGACCACTCATCCAACGGGTAGACCTTCGTGATAAAGCAGCCGACAGGCAAGTTGCGTACGTAGAATCCCTGCGTCCAAGAGACGTCCAATATCATACTCGGCCACCAAGGTCGGTGCGAGATGCAGATAGTTGTCGGGCAGAGGGAATTGAGCTCCGCATCACAGGTGTAAATCTCCTCATCTGTCCGCGAGTAGCGGGCAACATTATTCCGTTTGCCACCACTACTCTCCAGCTTTGCTAGGGGGAGAGCCACAGCCTTGTCAACAGCTTTGCTACATTTGAGTATCGCAATGTATCTGTCTCCGCCTATGTGCTTTATAGGTATCGTAATCAGAAGTCCTCTGTTAGTAACAGAGAATGTTGTTTCATCGCCGGCGCTTGGCCAGGCCGTCAAATTTTGGCAACCAGCGAAGTGTGCCGGTGAGGCTGCCAGAAATCCATGACTAAAATACGAGGGGTTGTTGAGTAGATTTCCCCAGCTCCATGCGAGGATTGTCTCGTCATCCGATTGCTTCATAATTTCTTCTTGGAGGCGGAGGAACGCTTTGTCACCCTCGCCATACAATAGCGGCATATTTACGTTGAAGATACCGAGGAGACAGTAGGCTTTATCTTCAACCCTTGTAGTCTCTCGCATTGAAGCCCAGCTCATCCTGGTGGCAACGCTGGCACGGCGGAACATGAACATCTGCGAATCTCTCTGTAGATAGAACCCTCGTATCCCTGTTATATTTTCAATCGTGTCGTAGAGCGCGGTGACTGGACCAATGAGCTGCCAGTTATGGGTATAAAAGCGAAGTTCCCTGGGGGCTAGGAGCTCCTGTAGTGTCCAGCCTCGAGTGAACCATCTGCTCCTTCTAAATTCAGCGTCATCAACATGCGGATAATTGGTGCTGTGTACATCTGAGAGGTAAGCGTAGCAGACTTTGGCCAGCTGATACCATCGAAACATAGAGTTGATGGCTTCCATTAGTTCGGAGCTGCTTGAATTGTCGATACAACAAGTGTCAATCCATGCGTACTCTAGTCCATCCTCTATCGCTTGCCTGCAAGTATAGACGATTTTGCTATACCTATCTTCAAGATTCGCATTAGAATAGCTGTCTGACTGAGGGTCTGGTTGTTGCGACTGAATCTGATAAAAGGAGACTTCATTCTGCCCCCAGGTATGGGACAAGATGGCATATGGCGGAATTTGTGACCCTAGGAAGGTCTCAAGCTGGTAATTGCGTACGTTTATGAGCCTCATGATGAACGACCGCTCCTCGAGTCTGTTTCGACAGACGGTTCAAAACTAGGCGGGTCGCAGTCAGTGGCCGAATTGCAGGGTTGTGATATCCTTGCGGGAGGTGAAGATATCTACCTGGCCGAATTAATAAACCTCTTCTCTCCTCGCTCACTAATCTCCTCTTGGGTTCCTTTCTCTGCAATCTGGAGCTCAACAGTCCAGCCCGAAGAATATGAAGGCTGTGAAAGGGATGGTAGATGGGTAAGACTCGGTATTAATCTGCGACTTAATATTAGCATGCTTCCGATTGAGAAGCTTCTTACTTACTGAAGATGTAAGCTGCATATACGCTTCTCCGAATAGGTTTATCTTGAGGGCCTGAGACGAATGTAATAGCTAGGTGTTGGACTTCGAGGAATGAGGTCTATTACGCCCGTAGCCTAAAGGGCTCTAGTGCTATCTACATGGATCCACGGCAGGAAACTTCCTACGGTGGACTGTGCACAACTCTTGGCCACGCCACTACTCCTCAGTAAATTCGCGACAACTTGTTGTCGCCATACAAATGCGACTGACAAATGACCGAATGAGATTAAGACTTTATTTGGTATACACGATAAGTGAACAGCGACAACTACAGGAGAGTCAATATAGAAGGTGATTAAAAGTATAGTTAGAAAGTATAAATAAAAGCTTTATACTTTTAATAATAAGAATTAGCTATAATCCTTTAAATATACTTGAATATACTTTTAATATATATATCTTAGATATAAAAAGTGTAATAATATTAATTAATAGATCTTTAAATTAATTAAATTATTTAATTTAATTATTTTTAATAAAAAATTTAAAATATATAATAGATAATATTATTATTCCTTTTATTAATATTTGAATTTATAATATTAAAAGGAGTATAAGAATATTTTTTAAATAGATTTGTATTATTATTATAGTTTAATTAATATAACTAGGGAATTGCAATGCAATTAAAAGCAGCTTACTCTTAGTAGATGACGCTTCGCTGGCTCTCCGAGGGCCACTGCCGTGGAGGCAGACTATTTGTTTACTGCTACAGGCTATGCTATAAGCCATACTATGAGCCATGCTATAAGCCATGCTATGAGCCATGCCATGAGCCATGCTATAAGCTATGCCATTCGCCATGCCATTCGCCATGCCATGAGCTATGCCATGAGCCATGCCATGAGCCATGCCATGAGCCATGCCATGAGCCATGCTATAAGCCATGCTATGAGCCATGCTATTTACTATGCTATTTGCTATGCTATTTGCTATGCTATTTGCTATGCTATTTGCTATGCTATTTGCCATGCTATTCGCCATGCCATGCTATGAGCCATGCTATAAGCCATGCTATGAGCCATACTATAAGCCATGCTATTCGCCATGCTATGAGCGATGCTATGAGCTATGGCCTCAGGTATTAATAATTTTGATGGGCTCGCTAGTGACAGAAAAAATAGTACTTATAACATTTAAATCGTATATCCACTAAAAGTATTATAACTTTATTAATTAATTATTAAATTATAATACAATACTTTTAGCTTGTAAAAGGAGATATAAAACTAATATATATACTTAAAAATATAATTAAACGCTTATATATATACAAGTTCAGAATATATATAATTTGATTAATTCAAAGTTAATTTCTTTATTTAAATTATATATCTTCGATATATATAATATCTTCTATTATACAAGATAGTGATATTATAGTAATCTTGATCTAAGATAGCTTAATAATTCTATAATATAGATAGAAACATAAAGTATAAAAAAGATTCTTGATAACTATAATATTTAAGTTATAAAGATATTCTTAAAAAAGAAGAGTTTTAAAGTTAGAAAACTTAATTAGTAGTAACTAACTAATATATATAGTATTGAGGTATATAGAAGGATTATTAAATAGATTATAAAATCTATAAAATACTTTAAATATATTTCTTATATTAAAGAATAAGTTATATTTAATATTATAATAACTAAAGTAACTTAGATAATAGATATACTAGTAAAATACTTTAAAAAAAAGAACTAAAAGAATATATAATTTTCTAATAAATATTATTAATCTCTTAAGCTTAAAAGGAAAGCTTAGATTATATAGAAACCTAGTTATAAACTCTATATTAATTATATTTAATAATAAGAAATTTTAATAAAGAAGAACTATTATTAAATTTATTTTTAAATAACTATTAGCTATAACTTTAAAAGTAAAATATACTTTTATAATATTCTTAGAAATAAAAATAATAAGATATTATATAATATATATATTAACTAGATTTTAAAAGTAATAATTAAATTATAGTTATATTTTAAATTACTATTTATATTTAAAAAAGATAGAGATTTAGAATATAATTATAATAATAAATATAATAATAAAGTTAAGAAATAAAAATATTTATATAATCTAATAACTTATTAGAATTATTATAACTCTTTTAATCTCTCTTTTATTAAGAACTGCTAATAAGTTTTTAAATAAGTAGTTAAAAAGTATATATATTAAAATAAAAAGATTTTAAAAAAGTTAATTTTAAAAAGCTAAAATATTTTAAAGTTGGATTATATTAATAAACTGATTGATTCTATATTACAAAAGCTTCAAGATATAATTATAACTAATAAATAGATAACTAGATAATAATATTAATTTAAATAATTATAAATTACTCTCTTTTAAATATATTTTAGATTTCGAAAACATTTATTTGTATATAGAATTTCTCAACAACTATAACTCTAATAAATATACTATTTTAAACTATTTATCTCTAGTCTATATACTAGTACTTATAAATATTAATTCATAAGTTAGGAATTATTAATCGAGATAGTTGCTGTTGAATTGAACGAATATTACGTTAACCCTTCAATCTAAAACACTTATAAGTCTATCAATTTTAATCAGATTCTTTTAATTTTTGGCTAGAATTAAATAGTATATTCTAATCTATAATTCTTACATAGAAATCTTTTATCAATTCCTATTAGTTGTTGTATTATAAAGGGCTGATTAAAGGGTAAAAACGGAGTTTTCGTTTGAGTCGATTTTGTGAGTGCCATTTTTTTTGTCATCAGCGAGATGGGGTCGGTGTCTAAACCTCCGTGCTTACTTCACCGCCCGGCAGTAAAAAAAAAAGGTATTTATAACCAATCAGATACTCAGGATCGCGGGACACTTTTCGACCAATCAGAAGTGGTGGTCCGTGCGGGCAAAATAAGAAGCAACCCTCACTTTGGGGGTCACGTGCGCCCGGGAGAATATAAAAGGCAGCAAGCTGCCAATTAATAAAAAAGGTGGTATTTTAAATATTTGTGTGTGCAATATTTTTCGTACACCGCGAGTGTATATACCTTGGGACTGGATATCACAAAAGACTGAGATTGGTCATGCTGCGACACGGCAGTTCCTATCCAAATGCAGTTGCAGCTGCTGAAAGACTTTACCGAAAGTAGAATTGACGTTCGCTTCTAGTACCCGCTATAAAATGTAACTAGGCGTTTAGTCCAACGGTGGCTGGCTGAGCTGCGACAAGAGGGGTACATTGCAGCGCCCTGATCGAGTAATTGTGGCGTTTTATTTTGGCTAGGCCTGCGCAATAAGGATCAATTGTTCTCAACAATTGTTGTTTCATCCAATGCGTTATCTGTGGCGCTCGAAGACCCCGCACCTGAAAGTTGACTCAAGTCATTTTGTTGGCCTAACGCAGCGTGAGTAGGCGTCATGGAGGTATCACCGCATGTTTAGATGAAGTATCTATCCACAATCATCCGCTAAGACTTCAGCCTGCGGTACGGACTAGGCACAATTCGGCGTATGTCGGCATTCAACCCTAAGATGTACCCGGTATCCGTATCATGATTTGACTGTGGAGATCATACCAAGATAAAAGAATTAGGAAAGCCTATTTAACCCAGCTGAAAGTAGAGAATTTGAAGACCAAGCAACAGTATCTTTGCAAAAAACATTCCAAAGTTGTTGCATTCCTATTCGCACCTATCTGTTATTCCCAACGTCAAAGAACACCAATCGCGTAACATGGGTCGAAGATACGGCAACAATTTTGATTATAGTTATCCTAAAAACCGAGATCCGTATACCTTCAAGCCTGCGGATGATTTCTTCAAAGATCTTTCCCATCCTGAGTTCAACTCACGCCAGCCATCTAGTATCGACTATCATGAAGAAGACCAAAAGGCTGAGGATGGCAGTGTGAATCCTGCATGCCAGGAATTTGGCAAAATCTTTCGCTTTGATAATGGAAAATTTCTCTTAATTCAGTTCATGCGTCCCCGTGTGTGGAGGATTCGTTTCTACCTCGAATTCAAGCAGCTCATCAGTACTCCGACTTTAATACGTGAGCAACATCCTTCTTCGGTCAAGTTCAAGCTCCAATACTTTATTTAGACGCACAATCGTCCAAGACAGTCTGACAAAGCTGATCAAATATGTTGACTGGGCTGAGGGTGTCAATTGGACTGTGGAGTTCAAACCATTTGGACCGAATGATAAGCGATATTTCATACTTCAATCAGTGATTAAGAAGCCAGATTCACCGCCCGAGATTGCTGTTCAGCTTTGGATCCAGAGCAATCCTTTCAGAATCACAGCTGTGCGGTCTATTGCCTCCGCAGGCACGTCTGAAAAGCCGCCTGCTCTTGAGCATCCTATATTGCAATCGCAACATAGCATACCAGCAGCACCTGGTAGAAGTAATGCCATTGTCTGGCAGACCAAGGAGCGTGGGCTCTCGTACCAAGATGATGCCACCATTTTGGATATTGAGAAACCTCTTACAGACAAATATCTCGGCTTCAGCGAGCAAGGTGGCAGGTCTTTGTACAAAGACAACAAATTCATGAACTACTTCAATTTTGACAACATGAGATACTATAACGTCTATGATGAAGGACCACAGTGCGATTCTGAGCCACTGTATCACTCCGAGCCGTACTGGATTGAAGTGAACGCTCATCCTGGCTACATGTCCCAGATGGCGACATTTATTGACAACTATTCTCAAGTTGTGGTAGACCTTGGGAAGACGAGCCAACACAAGACGAGCATCGCCACCAGATTTAACAGTTTCCAGGGCATCTTCATGTCTGGTGATGACGTTGGGCATATCATCCAGCTGTACACTTCTCTGATTGGAAGGCCATGGCTTCGTCCTCGCTACATTCTCGGAAATCACCAGGGTTGCTATGGGTATGAGACGTAAGAGCTTGTAGAGTACTATGCCAACAAGTACCACGAATCTGGCATTCCATTGGACGGAATGCACATTGACGCCGACATTCAGCGAAATTACAAAACCTTCACCATTGACGAACGCCCTGGCCACTTCCCGGATGCTAAAGGCATGTTCTCCAGGCTCCGAGCGCTTGGTATTAGATGCAGCACAAACATCACGCCGGTAATCAGTATCAAAGAGGAGGAAGACTTCGAATACATAACGTATAAATCTGCGTGGCTAGGAAGCGGAAACGGCAATCGTTTTGAGGATAACTACTTTGTTCGTGATAAGCGAGACAATGACCCCTCGGTATATCCTGTACAGAACGAGCGGTATTGGGAATACGGCAAAGGTGATCTATACTTCCAAGATCCCAACACAAATAGACCTGGCTATGGAGATACGTATAATTTCGCGGAAAACCGCAATAGCGGTTGGCCGTTCCATGGCGGCGTTGACTATGGTGGTACGAAGGGGAGCCCTGGGTTTTATGCCAACCTCAATCGTGAAGATGTTCGCGAGTGGTGGGGAAGACAATATCAAGATCTTTTCGACAAAGGGCTCGAATTTGTATGGCAGGACATGACCTCCCCATGCATGGCACAAGAGTATGGTGATATGAAATCTTGGCCATTCCGACTTTTGCTCGACTCGGATGGTTGGCCAAATGATCCCAATGCCAAAGCCCAGAAGAAGGCCATTGAAATTTGGTCGCTTTACAGTTATAATCTGCATAAGGCTACGTTCAAAGGCCTTCACCTGCTCGACGGTCGTAAAGATAAGCGGAATTTCATCATTGGCAGAGGCAGTTTTGCTGGAGCTCAGCGTTACGCAGGGCTGTGGACTGGCGACAATTCTTCAACATGGGGCTTCTTTAGTATCTCCGTCGCTCAGGTCCTCGCCTTAGGCCTCGGAGGTGTAGCCTTCTCGGGGGCTGACGTGGGTGGATTTGAACCAGTTGCCGAATGGGATCGTTTTGCCGACCCTGAGCTTCTTATCCGCTGGTATGGAGCGTACTCGCTTCTACCGTGGTTCCGTAATCACTATGTGCGCAAGGGAAAGAAGTGGTTCCAGGAGCCGTTCGAATACGAAAACTATCGGCTCAATCCTGCAAACAAAATCAGAGACGAAGATCAAATCGTGTATCGGTCTGTCTATCCCGTTTGCAAATACATCATTCGTCTCCGCTACAGTCTTCTTCAATTATTGTACGACTGTATGTTCGAGAACCTAATTGATGGTATGCCTATCGCGCGAGCCATGGTCATCACAGATCCTCTTGACTCGTCCTTATTCTCATCCAATGAATGGTACACCGCCCATCAATACCTTGTAGGTCATGATCTGCTGGTTGCGCCAGTTCTATATCAGCAATCAAAGCGGAAAACCAGAAAGGTATATCTGCCATATCCAGATGCTTGGTTTCCAATGAATCTGCGTCCAGACACGGATCCTTTAGCGCCCGGCGTCGCGTTGTCACAAAAATGTCGTGGTGGATCATATATTGAATACGATAGTCGTATTGCATTCGAAGAATCGCAGCTTCCATATGTTACGCCTATGTATGTTCGTGAGGGCGCCATCATTCCTCAAATAGAGGTTCGTCAAAGCACGCCGGACCGAACACGCAGCGAAATCTCGACGCTTGTGAACGAGGTAGCCAACCCAGTAACTTTCCATATATACCCTGGCAAGGATAACGTAAGTTTTCTAACCCCAGTCTCAAATATTTTCCACCTCCAGACAGCGGAGCTGTCGCTAACCGTGAGTCTAGGAGTACCGCATGTATCTCGATGACGGCGTTTCTCGCCGCAGCGCACCAACAAATGAATGGCTTGCATCTCATCAAGGTGATGATGTGTCATCAGCCTACAGTAGGACGCTCAAAGACGCTTATAGCGACCCTGAGGCTGCCAATGCTTTCCGCGAAGTCCTCATCAAGCATTCAACAACACGAGGAATTGATGACTCGGGAGGCAATTGGCATGACCTTAGAGAAATTCAAGTGATAACACCCCTAATTCCTGGCCAAAATTCTTCGGGTTTCCCTGACGATGAGGTTATCAAATCAGTCGGCACAGAATATAGACTTGCCATCTGGCACGAAGATAATGTAGATCTCAGCACGGTAAAGATTACGACTAAACAATGCAGCGACACCTATGCGCCATGGACCAATCTATCAGCCAGAGTTTCATTGGTCAGGATCCCAATCGGCGAAAAGGTAAAGGCCGTAGTGTGTGTCTCGAATTCTGTGTAGTATTGTTGTAGTGTGGTTTTCAAATAATGTTTTAATTTCTATTTCAATGAATTAAATTAATTATAACTTATTTATAATATATAATAAAATTCTATAAATTAAATGTTAAAGATAAAACTGCTTTGAATATACTACTTCTTTCAATAAATTATTTCAGAAATTTTATATTTAATTATAAATTAATAACTTTAAAAAGATTAATAAATTAAAAATAATTTATATTATAATTATATTATTTTTATATTAACTTTTAATTTAATAAAATTAATTTATTTAAAAAATATAATATAAAAAGTATAAATAGAATATTATAAATATTTTAAATAAATATAATAATTAATTTAATATATAAATATAATTTAATTAATTTATTATATAATTAAATATTAATATATTTAAATTAGTAATTAGAAAATAAAAATATTATCTTTTATAAAAACTTTATTTTTATTAAATAATAATAATACTTTACTATTAATTATTATATATTATAAACTATATAATATTATTTTTTTAAAATTTAAATTTATTATTATATTTATTTAAAATATTTTTATTATATATTTAAAAACTTTTTTTTATATTTAAAAAACTATTAATTCTATTTATTATTTATATTTAATATTATTATAATTAGATAATAATTAAATATATATAATAATAATAAAATTATAATTAATTAATTTCTCTTTTTTTAAAGTTTTTAATTTCATTTATAAAAGTTTATAAAATCTTTATATTAAAAAAGATTTTTTATTTAATTTTAATTATATATTAAAATAATATAAATAAAAGATATAAATATTAATAAAAGTTTTAAATTATATTTATAGATTTTTAATTTTATAATAATTATTATAATATTTAACTTATATATAAATAAATATAATATATTTAATTGAATATTATAATCTACTTTATAATTTTAAATATTATATAATTTAAAATTATATGATTTAAAAACTATATAATATTTTTTATAATATATTTTCTAATTTAAATATTAAATTATAATAAATTAAAAAAAGTTTTAAATAAATAAAATAGTATATCTAATTATAATTAATTTTATTTAAGATTTAATAAAAAAAAGTTTACTTTTATATAAATTTTAAAAGTAAATAAATATATAATTTTATAAGTTTATATTAAATAGATTATATATTATTTATTAAAATTAATAACTCTTTTAAATAAATATTTAAAAATAAATTATTTCGAAATTTTAATTAATATTAATTAATAAATATATTATTAATTTAATAAATATTTATTTTAATTAAATTAGTTTATTTTAAATAATTATTTTTATTATTATTATTTTAATTAAATATAGTTATTAATAAATTTTTATAATAATAAACTTTTATAAAAGTTAATTTTAAATATATATATTTTAATTATTTCTTTTTATTTATATTATATAATAATAATATTAATATTAATAATATTATTTTCTACTTTTTCTTTTAATAAATTTATATTAATACTTTTTAATTTTTTTTAAAAAGTTTTTAAAAAGTATTTATTATATTTAAATATAATTATATTTTTTTAAATAAATAAAATAATAATAAAAATAAATACTATAATTTCTATTTAATTAATTATAATTTTTATAATAATTATAATTATAAAAAAATAATTTCTATTAATCTATTATTTATTTAATAAACTATTTATTAAATTTATTAAATTTATTTATAATAAAATAATATTTAATTTATTTTATTTAATTAATTTAATAAATTAAATTTTTTTATTTTTAATTTTTATATTTCTAACTTTAAAAATTAAATATTTTTAATTAAAACTAATATTATTATTATAAATAAATTTTAAATTCTTTTTATTTTTAAATTTTTTTATTTTCTAATTATTAATTATTTATATAATTAAGTTTTAAATAAAATCTCTTTATTTTTATTTTATAGAAATTATTTCTTTTAATATTATAATAATATACTATAAAGGAAAATTATATTATTTTTAAAATTAATAATTAAAAAGTTAAAAAAGTTGAAAAACTTTAAAAACTTATATATATATAAAAGTTACTTAGATTATATATTTATAGTATATATATACTAAGTATTTTAAAATAATATTTTAAGATATTAAATAATAAAGTAAATATAATATATATAAATTATTAATATCTATAATTTAAATATCTAGATTATTATATTACTTTCTTTTTTAAAAAAGTTTACTTTTAAATATTTTAATTTTATTAATTCTAATTAATAAGATTAATAAATAAATATAAGAATATTAATTAAATATAAAAAGATTAAATAAATATAAAAATAAAGATAAATTAATATTATTTATAAATCTACTACTAATTATATTTTTAATTATTTAAAGAATTATTATTTTTATATTAAAGTTATTAAATAATTATTTTTAAAATATTTATTATTATTTTTATTTATTTAATATAAATATAATTACTTTGAAAATTATATTAAAAAGCTAAATAAAATAAGATTTTCTAAATAGAATATATTAAATAAATATAAGATTATCTTGAAATTAAATATTTTATATTATATTAAATTAATATTATAACTTAGTTATTATATATAGTATTTTAAAAAATAATATTATTTATAATAAATAAAAATTTTCTTTACTTCTTATTTCTTCTTACTAATTATATTAATTAATAATCAAAGTTTATTAATTTAATTAAAAAGTAAATTATTTAATATTTTTCTTAATTTATTAATAAAAAATATAAAATATATTTTTATTATCTTAAATAGTTTAAGTTTAAAAAAATAATTAATTTTTTTAAAAATTTTAAAATATTTATTTATTAGAAAATTAAGCTTTTTAGATAATTATTAAATAAATAAATATTTTATATTTAATTAGATATAATTATTAATATTAAAGTTAATTAAATAATATAATATATTTATAATTTAAATTATATATTTTTATACT
>JANHAD010000297.1:0-28200 GCA_026226035.1 Clarireedia monteithiana
AGTGAGTGAGTGAGTGAGTGAGTGAGTGAGTGAGTGAGTGAGTGAGTGAGTGAGTTGCGAGTAGATAGATAGAGGAGAGAAGAGGAGAGTAGGATGTATCAGAGCAAAGCAGAGCACAGTAGAAGAGAAAATCAAATTATCCAAAAAAAAAAATAAAAAATAAAAAAAGTATAGTATCCAAATTAGTGAGTGATATTGAGTTGAATTGAGTTGAATTGATCTGTATAAGTTAATCAACCACTTAAGTTAGTTGATTTGCATTTATAATTGTAAGGAAAGGAAAGTTGAGAGATGGATAGATGGATGGATGGTTTTTTTGCTGTGCTGTGTTGTAGTGGGTGGTGGTACACTGGTGGTGGTGGAAGGAGCAGTAGTAGTAGTGGTGGTGGTGGAAAGGGATGAGGATATACATATAAATAAATAAAAAATAAAAAAATAAAAAAAATAAATATATCAATGAATAATATAAAATATATGAATAACAAACTAAATAACTAAAAACTAGCGAAATAAAATAAAGAATAATAATTGTGCAAATCGAAGTTATCTATTTACTTGGTGGATAGATAGATGAGCAAAAAAGAAAAGAAAAAATCTATATATATTATTAGCTAGCGAATCTTCTCTCTCAGCCTCTCCTTGTTCTTCTTCTTTCTATTCATACTAGCTAACCCAACCCTCCCCATCTTCCACTACCCTACTACTAACACGTGATCCAAATTAAATTTCCCCTCTCCTCCTCTCCTTCCCCTGCCCCTGCCCCTGCCCCTTGCACTTCCGCAGCCCAAACCATACAAAACATAGCAGACAGTAAACTAAACCACCAAACCCACCACTACCTTAACCAAACTTCATCAAACCTCACTCACCCGCCCACTCACTCACTCACTCACTCATCCATCCCAAGCCACATCCAATCCCCCCCACTATTCAACCAATCCACTTGTCCCCACATCTCCGAGATGTTAATCTCCATATTCGTATCCATCTCCATCCCCATCCCCATCCCCATCCCCATACCATCCATCTCCATCCCCGCACCAAACCCATCATCGATACTAAAACCCTCCCATCCCGATCCCGACTCCATAGGCATTTGTATCGGGGGTACATTCATATTCCCATCCATATGTATATCCGTATTGATCTCCTTAAAATTAGCACCAGCACCAGCACCAGCACCAGCACCAGCACCAGCACCAGCACCAGCACTATCAAAACCCCTACTCCTACTCCTAATCGCATTTCTATCCCTATTCGTCTCATCTATAAAGCTACTCGCATGGATATGCGTACCCATACCATTTGTGCCGAGATTGTTATATATACCCGACGAGGACGACGAGGACGATATTGCCACTACCGCTGCTGGAGGAGGGTCAATTTCCTTCGCAGTACGATTTCCTGCTTCGTGATTTTCGGCACTTGCATTTGCATTTGCATTTGCATTACCATCACCACATACTTGGCGACCTCCTTGCCCATTACCCCCCGCCCGCACGGTAGGAAATCCATCATCATCATCATCACCCTCTTCATCCGCCACTCGCTCTTTCTCACCTTCCTCCTCCTCTTCACCTTGTCCTTCTTTCTCCTTCCCACCATCCTCCCTTCTAACTCTTTTACCCCGTCCTGCCCCATCCCCTTCTTCATTTTCCATCCTGCGATTTTGAATCTCTGTCTCCGCTGCGTTCCCCATACTAGAGGTATCCAAGCTACGCTTTTGACTCCTCACTTGCGCTTTTCTTTTGCTTTGCGCTTTTGCCTGTGCTTGTGCCTGTGCCTGCGTCTGTGTCTGTGCTGAACCACCATCAAGAACGAAAGTCAGAACGCTGGTGAGGAGGGAAACGAATACATCGTTAGCTGGTGTGCTTGTTTATTGCGATTCCAATTAATCCCAATTCATCCCATTCCAATACTTGAATGCCCAAAGAAGAAAACCAAAAAAAATCAAATCAAATCAAATCGAGCCGCTTCCTCCCCTCCTTGTAGAATCCAAATGACATTCGTGTAAACCCCTCCTCACTCCCTCCCACCCAAAAGTAGAGAAAAAAATTCCCCAAAGAAAAAGGGAGAAATTGAAAAAGGAAACTCACCGCCCTACAACCCCCCTAACTCGTCTCAGCAATGCATAATTCCCATCCGTCTGTCTGATCCAACCGAGAAATGCATGGAAAAGGGTTAGTTTCTGGATTGCTTCTGATTTGGAGAATGTGAATGTTTTCCCTGCTGCTGCTGCTGGTGCTGGTGCTGGTGCTGTTGTCGTTATTGCTGGTCCTGGTGGTCGAATTGGAGATAAATGTGAAGATGAATGGTGCTGTTTATTATTATTATTATTATTATTAGAAGAAGAAGGTTTGCTCGCTGAGGTTGACGTTGAAGTTGATGATTTGAGAAGTTCTACGCAGATGATTCCCGCAGCGGGGACGCCAGAGTCTGTTACCTAGTGAGGGTCGATAGTTGGTTAGTTAATGATTTTGGAAGAGTTTTGAAGGAGATAAGTAGAGAAGTCTATAGTGTATCGAGCGCATCCAGCATCGAGTGTCTTGCCCGCTTTCCCTCCTTGAATATACCAAGAAAAGAAGTAGAGCTCCTATTCACACAAACCTCTATCCCATCTAACACTAACACCACTAGCACTGTCCAACTCGGAATAAAAGGCCAAAAAAAAAAAGGAAAACAGCAAATCACATAAAATAACTCAAACCAAAGAAAACAAAGTAGCAAAGAGAAAAACAACTCACAAACCAATCAAAACACCATTCCAAACCCCTCAGCCCATCCCTCCATTCCCAAAACGCCAAAACCAGCTCCAACATCCTCTTCGCCGTATCATACAGTCCTTGTCTTGCAGTATTACTCTGATCTGCGGTTAGAGATGTTGAATTTGAATTTGCGACGGCCAGTCGGTGAAGGAGGAATGTGTTTTGCAGGGTTTCGAGCTCGGAGGCGAGGCGGATGAAGAGGAGGAGGCCTTTCGGTTGATTGGATGGAGGTGAAGAGGAAGCTGGGGAGACATGGGAGAGGGGGTGGGTGGGGAGGCGGAATTGAGGGGGGCGGGAGAGGTGGATTTGCTGGTTGCGCTGGTGGAGGGAGCTGGGAGAAGGGGGAGGTTAGCGGCTTAGTGGTTGAATCTGGGATGGAGAGACGGAGATGTGTGATGGAATGATGAAGGGAAACAGTACGAAAATGAAAAGTTGGAGGGGAGTAAACAGGTGGAATAGAACAGGATCCAAACGGATAAGCGACGAGAGAGCCAGAAATACATGGGACGCCGCGACGGGAAAGAGAGTGCTAAAGGATGAATCATGCGGGGCCAATGAAACTCGAGGCATTGCATTTACACGGAGATCTATATTCAACAAAAAAATTCAGAGAAAACTCTCTTCGCGGGAGAATGATTCAAACATAAAGAGAAATAACGGACCACTTCGGCTCTAGATCGAATTGACTACAGACCGATGTCTTACCTCGGAAATTTTAGACTCTCAGGGTACTACCCAGTGGTTGGTTCCATACTGCAGGAACAATGTCGTTTGGTAAACTCCAACAGCCATATGCCCGGCGACCGGTTGACCCAACAAGCCGCTGACTGGCTCATCGCCCTGACCAAATTAGGGTACCGTCGCCCTCAATTTCCAAGACACGCAAACAAATTGACGAAGGAAGAATCAAAAAGAAATCCAAAATCACCTAATCATCTCCCAGCCAACCTTAACATCTACCCCTAATGCCAATTCCAAAATCTCCTCCTTAACCTTATGCAGCTCCAAAGCAACTCTCATCCAAGTCGCCGCATGAATTTCCCCCTTAATATTCCAGCCATCTCCATCCAATCCCTCTTGTATCACCCTCTGCATCTCTTTTCTGGGAAGAAAGAGTTCTTGGTCTGATAAATCCAGTGCGGGGTAGATGCGACAGTATTTGCGAGAAATACCAGGTGGAGTACCGTTCAAACAAGAATGACACTTGTCCATATTGTAGACGCTGTTGAAGACACGACGCTTAAATTCGGACGCAGTGGTGACTTGTGTTGGAGGGATTAGAGGAAGTCGGTGTAGACCGGCAGCAATGGCGACAGTAATCATGGAGCTGTGGCGGTGATGGTTGGAGTAGGCTTTGATGGCGGTGTATGTATGTTAACGTTATCTGAATATCCCAAATTGTAAAGAAAATAAGCAAGATCGGGGTAAGAGGAGAAGGAAATGAGAGGACATGTAACAAAGAATGTGCGTTGAGAAGATGTGTTTCGGTATCAGCGGAAGATGAAATGCAAGACAGGGAAGAAAAGTCATGAGGATGTCCGTTAGGTATACCCTCTCCATGTCTCATGTAAATGTAACAAAATGTAGTCATTTAGTTCCCCGAAGAGGGATAACTTGGATTGCCAACTGACAGTCGGTTATTGTTCCTGATGCTGTTGCTCAGTTGGAAAGCCCCATGGCATCAGAGAAGCTTTCTCATTTCTCGTACCAAGGCATGAAAGTTGTACATGAATATAAAGGTTGGAAATGGAGAGAAACGGACTCACATTCATCCCCAATAACCGTACTCTCCAAAACCAAAATCGAAGTTCGAAACGCTACCACAATCTCATTGATCGTATCTGAATAATCGCACATTTTCCCACAAACATCTGCACATTCATTCATTCTCCAAGCTCTCTGTCTTCTATCCATATCTGCAGCTTCACCCCTTAATCCGTCATTTTTCTCCTTCAGAAGCGGATGATCATCTTCCCATGAAAGATATCCTCGACCAAACCAGCAGAATAACAAACCCAACATCTCGAAACGGATATTAGGACCATTGAAAGTATTGAGCCAGGCGAGACCCTCATCTGGAGAAGGAGGAAGGGGAGTTTCTTCATTGAGGAGGAGAGCTTCGATGAGTGGAGCAAGGGATTCGGGGGTACGTGGCGAGGAGAGGGAGGCGGAAAAAGTCGAGAAAAGTGTATCTATGCAGTGACGGATCAATGGTTCGGGAAGGGAAGAATCGATCATGTACGAGTAGCGGGTTAGAAGTAAGTTACAGGTTGAGAATGAGGGGATGTTGTAAAGAGCTTTAGTGATCATTTCGACACGGACAGTGTATGCTGTTGGGCGGTTTCGACCTAGCTGGTGGTTATTAGTGACGTTTTATATTGCGCTCATTAAGCAGCAGAAAAACAATGAGAAAAACACAAGGAAGCTGCCCAAACTCACAAGTGGCTGTCCAAAAGGCCAGGAACTAGGATTTTTCCTTCTCTCCTCACCAATCTTCAATATATCTTCGACATCCTGGTTCGTTTCATCCCTCTCCTCCTCCTTCTCCACCACTTCTCCCTTTGCCTTACCCCCAACCCTTGTTCGTCCCAGCCGTTTCTTATTTAATGTAACGCCTACCCCACCAAGTGTACTAGCGCCACCCCGCGGGCCTTCTACAAACTTCTCAAAAACAGTTTTAAAACTCGTTGGGCCCCAGTATCGTGCGCTTTGTGGATAATTGGCTGTTTTCCAGTCTCTGGATGTGTGTGGTGTAGGTGATAGTGGCTTAGGTTGAGTTGCTTCCGAAATTGCTGGTTCTATGGGGATCGTGTTTGAGGATATATGCTGGGAGGTTGGAATCGTAGTGACTTCATTTTCCGTACCTAGACGAGAATCCGAAGATGCTCTGGTCGTGTCGACGTCCGCACTGCCTCCTATATTGATGCTCGAGCTTTGAACTTGGCTTCTAGTGTTGTCAGGGGCATAATATTGGGTTTCTTTTGGCCTTGCTCGTCCCTGTACTTCAGAGCGCATACTCATATTTGCTTGCTTGCTGTCCGATCTTACTTCATTCCTGCCTGTGTTATGCGTTGTTTGATTTCTATTGTTGTTTCCTCCCGCGCTGGTCTCTGCTCTACTTTCCTCCAAATTGCCTGTCCGAACCTCGCAACTCCGTTCCCGGATTTCATTCTGCTTTTCCATATATTCCGAACGTGGTCTAACTCTCCTTCTATCCGAGAACATTTCTATTGTTTCAGTCTGATGGCTTACTTCTTCTTCATCTCTGCTTTGCTCACCACTCGCTTCGTGCTGTTCATCTTCTGTTATCTGCGTACGATAATCAGCTCTGGCTCTATCGTCGTCTATTCTAACCTTCCTCGTCATCGGTGCGTCGATATACACGCATGTCGTTCTTTCATCTTTCCCTTCGTCTCTCAACCCCACCCCTTGCTCCTTTTCTACCCCGCCAGCCAAGCCCCTCCTCACACATCTCCCGCAAAATGGTAGCTGATGATCGCAAGCTAGTTTCCCCTTGCGACATGGCTCACAAGAGGGAAGGTGGCCATTTCTTCTGCGTTTTGGTAGGTGTGAAGCTGGAGAGGACAACCGGGTATCTGGATTGGCGTGAGAGCGAAGTGGTCGCATGCTGAATAACAAGATGTATCTTATAAACCGGAGATATAATTTTGTCAGAGAATAGGACCAAAAAGCGCGGTTTGGATGGAAGCTTTTTACAAGAGATTTGTGGTAACGAAATAGTACACCAATACCACCACGCTTTGACAAATGTGCTTGCGGAAATGAAGACCGATCTGAAGTTCCTTATTCACAAAATATTGCATTAACCCACGCAGGCTATTCTTGGAAGTGCACAGCTCGATGCAATTCGAGTTCTTCAAACCAGCACAAGTACCACAATGAAATGAGGGGAGGAACAGGACAGCACGTGATATGCTACCGAACGGGCCGGAATCTGAGTGCCTCGATCTGTAAGCAGCGAAATCCTCATTCAAGCTAATTCAATTGAGAGTGAGCCATGGATGCTGTAATTTTGAGCTGGAACTGTGAGAGATGCATTTTTATCAATGGAGAACGATCAAGAAGTACCGACGTTGAAATACAGTAAGCGTGCACAGACCACAGACGTCTTCAATCTTGTGTTACATACAGTAATAACCACATGATTGCCGATATGATAAGCTTCCGTGACAAGAATTGAATAAAGTAACAGTGTAAATTGTAACTCTACAAAGATAATAATCTAGAATGGATCAAGCTCATACTTAAATTCCCGGATTATCTCAGCCCCAAGGTCAAGTAAATGGCTCAATGACTGCCGACTTGTTACGATATAGCGACTGAGCCACGCAACTAGTGTCGTTTCTGGGCCAAATATCTTATCACCTCGACGCTTAGGTGACCATGAAACTGCGAGATTGTCAGGATTCCTTAGATTTGGGCACCTATCCAGCATCTCCTTCCCCGGGTCCTCTGTGATTAGCACCCCACTACGATCCGGCGTCACATATTGAACCATACTATAGTACTGAGCACCATTCAAAAACGGTTTAGCCATAGCTTTGAATCTTTCGGTTTCGTCTGGACCGAGAGCAAAAAGCATTTGCAGCGCAAAATAATCTATGCCATAAGTTAGGCGAACTAAACTAGAGACCATATATCCAGGGGGTCGGGCATTGTTCTCCATAAGGTATGCCGAGGGCTCAGTAGAGCTTTTGTTAGTAACTGGCGTAAGTTCGAGGTGCCGCGTCGCTGGGTTTTGACGGAACTGGACAGTCGAATCCCGGACACGACCTTCGCAATGATAAACTCCGGATCTAAAGCCTTGTCTAAGAATACTGGCTCGTATCTGATCTCGGACAATCACTTGCTCTTCTACTGGCAACTGGGTTCTGCTAACAACCTGAGTCTCAAGGAAGTCACAGTTCGACGCAGACTCCGTGGAACCGCTATCGCCACGGCTAGGGTAATCATCACAAATCTCCGAAAACACAATTTCACCGTCTAGCAGTACAAAATTGGCATCAAATTCCGGTCCCGAGATATACGGCTCAACAACGCAGCCGGTAGATGTGAAAACCGATCCCTCATGACGACTGCATGCTTAGCAACTGCATCAATGAGCATCGTCTCGTTGTCAACGCGGCTTACGCACTCGCTGCCCCAGCCTGTACATGGCTTCACAAGGAGGGGGAACCTCAACGGTGGAAGCGTCGCGTCATTAATGCGACCTAGAACCTGCTCAACGGTTGTGCATTCAAAGCTTTCGGAAATACTAGGTTCCAGTTTGCGTGTGAGGAACTTGTCACCTGCAATATCATATGCAGATGCTGGATTCGTAGTCAAACCAAGCAGCTCCGCTGCACGAGCTACGCCAGGAAGCCGAGCATCGCTCACTGTCATAATTCCATCGAATGGTTTCCCATAGTTGCGAATAACGTCTACTAATCGTTCTGGTAGTTTTGGGTCCGGGGTGATGTCGACAGTTACGAATGCCTCGCGGTATTCGGACCATTTGGAATCCTGCAGCCAGTGGCCTTCGTATTCAAATATAACGAGCGCAATACCCAGAGCTCGCGCTGCTTGCCAGATTGCAATGCTGCTTTCAGGGTCCGGTCTACCTTGGATAAATGCCATACGTTTTGCAGATAGGGGTACCGGGGCCCTATACTCTCCCCTCCCAAGAACAAATGTTATTTGGTGGGTTTTGCCACAGAGGGTATAAACAGGGGGGTTTAACCACTCAAAATTGAAGGTTTTGTATCTATCATTGACTAAGATCCCTTCCTCAATTTCTCCGAGGGATCTTCGATGTAAAAAGGACCATTTTGGGTGGTTGAAACCCTCTGTTTGCATCCTAGTTACTTCAGTAGTAAAAAATTCACTTTTTCACATTTGTCCTTGGGAGGGGAGAGTAAGGGTCGGTAACCCGCCTGATGGGGCCCCAACCCGGTGAGCGTGACACCGCCTACTAGGCTTCCGCCGCAGCCTAATAATTATAACATTCCGAAGTACTAGGTTTGAATAGGCTGCGGCGTAGGACCTTATAGGACGGGTCTTCAACTTTTTGTCCTACCCATAGGACCCTACGAGCTTTCTCAATCTACCCACTGGGTACCCAGTGGGTTACCAAGAACTGTCATATGACTAACATATGACTTTAAACCCGTAAAATCCATGTTTTTCTCCACTTAAATATTCTGCACTGACCCCTTAGCTCGTAGGTTGGGTTTTCAACTTCTTAACCCACCCAGTGGGACCTATGAGGGCTAGCACCCCACCCATTAGGACCCCCACCCGGTGGGTGGGTCCTCACCCACTAGGTTTCCGCCGCAGCCTAGGTTCGAAGCCGAGCAAATGAAACATGTTTGCAGTTCCGCCGCACTAGGAAATTCAACTAACTTTTCAGGCTCCATCGTTGCTTGGTCTGGGAGAAAACATAGGTGAACAGGTTGCAAATGAAGATATAGCGGTGACTGGAAATATTCTCATGCTGAGAGGCCCATGAAGTAGAAATCATGGTGTGCACAGGATCACGTATTACATTGGAGTTATCTTTAAATAAAACATATGAGATAACTTTACTTTCTACCTCCACCTTTGATCAACAGCCAAAGACCATGCAGTATTAGTGCGTAGCATATAAATCGTTTCATTTATACCGCGGCTACCTTGAAGCGCGGCTCGATCCGCACATTCATCTTAAGACCTGTCCAGAAAAAGGACTCCTCGCACTCCTTGTCTATATCAAACTCCTTATTGATCAGATCCAGTTTGTAAGAGTATATCATCTTAGCCAGTAGAAGACGAAACATCTGCAAAGCCAAATGGCGGCCAGGGCATGCGCGGGTTCCAATAAGAAATGGACGAGATGCTTTCTGGTTATCTTCTGGAAATTGCCCGAGCCATCGCTCGGGAATGAACTCTTCTGGTTTTCTCCAATACAATTTGGATCGAGCCATAACATAAGTGTCAGTGCTAACGGCAAACTGGTTTCCATGATTAGAAATTTAGAATACGGAAGGAAAATTGATGAAAGTCGTGATGAATGATACTCACCCCTTCTGGGATATATATTCCGTCCACAAATGCTCCACGGCTCACGCGTTGTAGAATTCCCGACGTAAAGGGTCCAGCCAGCCTTAGGCTTTCATTTATACATGCATTCAGATATTCGAGGTACGCGAGCTCTTTGTCATTGACATCCTCCACTGTCTTACAAGCTGCTATTATCTCCTCCTCCAACTTCTGTAAACACCTAGGGTGCTGAAGAATGTAGTAAAAGGTGGCCATGAGTGGTAGATGAGATGAACCCCAAATACTAATCCTGTAAATAAAAGGAGAGTCATTAGTGGGCAATCTCACTTGGAACAGGCGGTGGTAGCACGAGGAAACTCACCACGTTATAATAGCATTTTGCCTCAGAATTGAGTCATTCAAAGACAATCCACCTTTTGTTTTTTTAACCGCTTCTTGAAGTTTAACCAAGTGATTGACAGGGTATTCCGAGATTATTTCTTTGGAGAAGACAGTGTAATCCATAGCCGGAGGAATATTGGTTTCCTGGCCAGTGAAAAAGCAAAGAACTTGGTAGGACTTAAAAAGCCACTTCATATAGGCTTGGGCAGTTCTCCGACCGACAAAACAGAGCCAGTACTCGATATAACAAAATAACCGGTCCACCCAATCAACATGATCTTTCATGCTCACTATAGATAGGGTTAAAAGTCAACAAAATATCGAAGTAACTAGGGTAAATGAAAATTTAGTTGCACTCACAATCTTCTATTTTTGATGTAATACCCAGAGCCAAACGGGACCCGTATACCCACGTAATTTCTGACAACAACTCATCAAGACGGAGTTTCTCTTCGTTCTTTCCAATGTTATGTCTTTTCAGTATCTCCCAAAAGGTGCCATGCAAAAGCTCTTCCCCTGTTCCTCGGGATAGTTCTGTCAAGGTTGATGTTATGAGAACTCTAAGCTCCTGCCTATCTTCTTTTCGAACAATGTTGGATATGCTGTTTTGAAGATTCCCTACCGCACCAATTAATCCTTTGAATGCTCCGTTTATCTCAAATACCGTGTCTCCTGGGGTACCATAGATGGTATCGAAAGAACTTGGAGTTGTAAAGGAAACCTCGCTTGGTGCGACGCGCACGACTGGTCCTGATTCCCACAGCATTGTTAGTCAATGAAAAGATGCGCGAGTAAAGTGAGCAAACCATAAGTTTCGTGCAGTTGCTTCTTGGTTTGGTTCATTCTTTTGTGAAGGATGGACTTAACCTTAATCCACTATACTGAGTTAGTTGATGGACTATGAGTCCACTGCAAAGAAGTAGACTTGCTGGAAGAAATCTCGCAACAAACGGTCCTGGAATATGTGCCAGTGGGTGAAACCAGTATTGGTAGATAAAAAACCCCACAAGACCGGTAATCTAGAAGAGAAAAATTAGCCAAATACACACTGAAAGTCTAGTGAACATGAAGCTCACTACGCATGTTAAGGGTATTATTGCTGTCATGATTGTTTTGTCTCTTTTCCGTATTCACGATGAAAAAAATGGTAGAGTAAGATTGCAGTATAATGATTACTATGGAAGTTCAACCTCCAATAGTTGAAATGGTTATGGCTGCAAGAAGATTAGTGGAACAAGCAGTTGGTGAAGGACTAGATGTGATTGAGAACTTGGAGTATACGACCAGTCTCACAGTGACCATGTGTTTTCGTTGATTATGCTTCTGCATTGTACGGTTGCCGGGTTGAGACAATAACTCAACTCAATCGGTTCGCTTGTAGTGGTCGTTCTCTTTCTATCATTAAGTGACACGGCATCTTTATAAAGCATCTTCGGAAACACCCATTGTAGCATTGTATGTACAATCCGATGAATTATAGGGTGTGTAACTGCCAATGGTTCAGCAGCGCTGCGGATACCACCGTTTTGGGCGGCTGTGACATCGGGTCTTCTTGCATTAAAAATATGCTAGCTGACACAAACAAGCCCGCAGTTTTTCACCCTGCAAGTCTCCGATGCGTGAATAGTAGAGATTTTACGAACCACAAAGTAAGAGGAATTAATTTGCAGGACTCCTACATGAGCTTATCGGAACAACACACGTGAAATAGGCTCGGAGCTACTATCATTTACTGTGCTTGTGTGATGACTTCTATAGCTTATTATGCACGCCAAGTAAGAAATTTTCTTAGATGGAAAACGATGGACAATGATATTTCGCTTCCTAGTCAAGCAATATGCAATAAAACCAAGGTGCAGAGGAGCTAACAACGATACAGTAGCGTAAGCAATAAAAGGTTACAGATAATGCACTCATGCTTCCCGTAAAGCAATCTCAATCAACGACATGAGGCTACCTTGTGGCCTAACTACATTGACAATCTGAAATCGCTCATCCGCATGTGTCACCAGATCTTCCCAGTCCCCGAGATCCCTCTCACAACTATTGAAGGACTGCAGCATCGTCATGTCTCTTGCTCGAAACAGTGCTTCTTCGGTGGCTGGGAGTGACCCTGGTTTGGGCAGAACTACGTCCATGATCAAAATTCTTGATGAGCTTGTCTTGAGAGCAGGGATAAGCTGCCTCAGGATTTTGGAAGCATCAACTGTCTGCCAGTCATGTAGAATCATCCGCAAAAGATAAACATCTGCCCCTTCAATTGGCTGTTGCGTGAAAAAATCATGTCCCTGAAAAGATATCCTCTCTGCAACAGTTGGATGTTTATCCATAAGGGACTTTGCCGTTTTCACTACTTCTGGAGAATCCTGGACAATAAATTTCAGATCCTCATATGTTTTAGCGAGTGTAATGCAAGCATTGCCCGTAGATCCGCCTACCTGATTCCGTGAGAAGAAACACATTAGCTCGATCATCCACGAAATAAAAACTACAAGTAATACTCACATCTACTACAGTCGCATGGCCTAGTTCCTTCCAATGAAAACCATTGAGTAAATGTCGTAAAGAAAGACCATCAGTATTCGTAACCATACGCATGTATCTATTGAACTCTTCTCTTTGAACTGGATGTGCATGGTAGTAATCAAATACTGGAAGGTCCGTATCGAAAGCAACATTAAAGCCAGTATGAATTTTAGAAGTACTTCCGGGCCATTTGACTGCCGCATCAGTCATCTTCAGAGCACAGGTTGCAGAATTCTCAGCCATAAACATTGCCCAGTCCCTCAGCATAGGATTACGAACGAATGAGGCCGAGATCGACGTGTGGGCTACCTGATTGGCTTCAGGCTCGCGGAGAACCTTATTAGTCATTGCCATACGACAAATCGTTCTTAGTTGAACCACCGAGACGGCAGCCATTTCGGACAGCTTCTCATACGAAATAGATCCTGTGATGGGGACGTGGCTGAAAATATTGAAATGCGAAAGCCAGCGTAGAGAAGATAGGTAATGATACTAGTGAAAAGATTAGCATTGAACCAGACTTTGGGCATTTTTCATTTATCTGTAAGACGATGAGCAAACTGTATACATACACCAAGTGCAAGATGAGGCAGGTATTCACTCGGACCAGTTGTCAGCTGGAAAACTCCCATGGCGGCATCGATCAGTTTTTGTCTGGCATTTGCAATATGCTCAGGTGCTGTGGTAGGAATCGCGGACAAAGGAGCTTCTGGATCAAAAGATGGGCAAGGCAAGCTATTTTCTCGCAAGAAAGAGCTGATAATTTGGGTATTTTGAGTAATTGCTTCCGCGAGCTGCTCAAGCTGGCTCCCTTCGCCCGTTTCGATGTTCCTTGTAGTCAAACTCATATTCCAGTAACAATGTAAAGATTCCAGAAATTTGTGTAATGAGAAACAGTTCAAATACTTGAGGTAATAAGACGGTTTCGCGTTGCCGTCATATGAAGTAGTAGATCTACCAGAATCCGCGTACTAGCATTCAAGTGTTAGGTTACAGGATAATCCGGAATTGTGAGCGTAGATATATCGTAGTGTAAGCCTTCTTACTGAAGGCTTGTGGGGACTTTTAGCTCGATGCAACACGAAATGGTGTATTAAAGTTAATAGATTGAATGTGCACAGTCTGCAGGCAAAGATAAGTCGAATGAATCCGTCAGCGGAGGCCGATGGGGAGAAATTGTCTAAATTTACACAAGAGCCTGTATTACTTCGAAAACACAAGAAGTCGCACATTCAATTTCTTTATCAGATCTATAACTGTCCCCCTAGCCACCTTAATTCTCTGGAAACAATATTTCACTCAACAGAAATTTCAGTCCTTTCGCGATGGAGAATTTGGCAGCATTGATCTCCGCAAAAACATCTACTCTAACAAAACAATTACGCGAAAATGGACATCCAGAGCCCACGATGAGCAATGATAGTCCGATCTATTTTCCCGAATTGGGGTCGAAGGCCAACACTGCTAGAGCCGAACTCATCCAGGCTGCAGAAGAATTAATTCTGCTCGCCAACGGGCCATATGATTCTTTTCTTCACTTGCGTAATAAGGTATGATAGTATTCAGTTCTTGATCGGTCTTCACCAGCCCACCCCTTTTTAAATCGCAGTACTTACCCTTAATAGGTAGTGGAAATGGCAACTCTTAGAGCTTTGGTCAACCATCGCATTCCAGAGCTCATTCCACTTGACGGCACCGTTTCCTTTACAGAGCTATCTACGACGACAGGAGTTGCAGAAGACGTACTGGAGAGACTGATCAGATACGCAATCTGCTTTGGCTATCTCGCAGAACATAAGGGCGGTTTTGTGAGCCATAATGCTCTTTCATCTATGATGGTACGTGATACAGTTGTTGCGGCGGCCATCAGGCATGATATCAACGTACACTATCCATCAACATTAAGGATTTTCGAGTCAACAAAGGTTGACCCCACCGGATCGAAGGAAGATAAGTGTGCCTTTAGTATCGCATTTTCAGAGGCCGAAAAGCCATTTGCTTCATTCTGGAAGTACGCGGAGGCTCATCCAGATATGTTGAATGAATTTCACAGCCTGATGAGTGCAGCTACCTCTAGTTCTTTCTGGTCATTCCAACATATTGCTGATGGGTTTGAATGGTCTCAAATTGGTCATTTAGTTGATGTAAGTCTCAATAAACCCATTCCGATTGAAGACTCAATTACATTCAAACTAATCACTCTTCTATAGGTGGGTGGATCTACCGGCCACATGTGTATGTCAATCGCCGACAAGTATCCTCTAATTAGGCTGGACGTTCAGGACTTGAAAGAAGTGATTGAGCTATCGAAGACAAAAATGCCTGCAAAATATGCCAGCAGGATCAATTTCTCATCTCATGACTTCTTTGAAGTACAGCCAGTAGTTGCAGATGCATATCTCTACCGCTGTGTCTTCCACAATTGGCGCGATGAGGATGCTCGTAAAATCATCCGGAACTTGATACCAGCACTCAGAACTGGAACCAGACTCATTATTGCTGACCATGTCATTCCTGAGCTGGGAGAAGCACCAATTAGCGTTACAAAGGCCGTTCGGCAGCTTGATATCCTCATGTTTACTATGCTAGCAACCAAGGAGCGATCTAAGAAAGATTTCGTGAATTTAGTTACAGCGGCCGATGGGAGACTGAAGTTGGAGTCATTTCGTAGCTTTCCTGGTAGTGCACTCAGCATTCTTGTTTTTCAGTTTACGGAGTAGTTCAGCACACAATATCTTCTACTCGTAACAGTAGATCAGACTACACAACCAAATATCATGGGGGACGCGGCAATTTGACGTCTGCAAACTAGAATTGAGAGCCAGAGCTAGAGCTTCAACATATAATTTCATGAATCTGTTTGAACTTAGACAGTACTCTATCTCTGTTGAGCGGACCGATTACTTGAAAACCTTACCATAAAATCTCATTAACTTGAGGTCCATCATGATAGGTTTAGACTACACTCTCCTTATCGTTTAAATTACAATAGCTCCATTATTATTGGAAACTTTCTTGTGTTTTCCAGTATGTGTCTGATCTGAGTTGCTCATGGCGTTGGGAGCTACAATGCATGCTGACGGAGCAAGTGCCAATTTCTTGCATCCAACAGCATCTCGTACTGTTGCAAAGATAACAATGAACCTCTTGCATATCCATTTCAAATGTTACACTACATTCTAGTGTATTTTTTCTATCCGGACATATATTTTGGGTGACACTATAGATGCCGTACAAGGTATGACAGTTCCTTATGGTAAGTTTAAGCTGCCGATGATACAAAAGTAGTGGAGCATGAGCAAGATAAAGTATTAGGACGATATATCTGCCACACAAATTGCGCATTGGGGCTTTCGGCATTCTCCTAAAGTTGTGAAACAAGTCTAGGTTACGGGTAAAGATAGGAGAAAAACGCAGGACAGTGATTGATTTCAGCTCGTATCTAACGCATACATTGTACAACCGTACCAGCATCAGGCTCTTGAAAACCACCTCTTTTGACCACCATTGAACAAGAACCCCACACGCTTTTCGCTCGCTAATTTCATCAAGACTTCGCCCAAAAATGGTTCGAAGACTGTCTCACGGACTGCAGGTGGGAGCTCGCCGAATATATGTACAACCAGTTCCCCAACAGTAGCCATGCATTCAATCGTACTAGCTGAGTCCTTCTTGCATTGAAAACTTTTCAATCCCATCAAGATCTGTCGTTCTCTTCTATGCTTCTGTCCTATTTCCATCTTCATCTTGCACCGCAGATCTGTGATAACGGCACCATGACCGGGATAGCCAATCTCACAGTCTTGGCCTTGCATTTTTCCAAGGCTACGCAAATAAACGGCCAAGTCCTCAACAACAGTTGTCCCGTGTCCTAAGACATTGTCTCCTGTAAAGAGAGCATTTTCTTCCTCAAGTAGGAAACACATGTGATCGGTTGAATGGCCGGGAGTATGTACAGCTCTAACTGTGGCTCCCTCAACTGAGAAAGTTTGACCATCGACGATGGATTTCTGACTGAAATCAGGATCATACTTGAATATGGAGTCCTGTAGTTCAGGGAAGTGCTTCAACAGATCTGGCACACCTCCTGTGTGATCACCATGCCAGTGCGTTAAGAGAACATGCTTGATGCTAAGGTTTTCTTCAGCAAGGGCAGCTAAAATGAGATCAATCCAATGTTTTTTCCCTTCACCAGTGTCAACAAGCAACCGTTGTTTCCCTGATCCTAGAAGATAGGTGTTTGTGCCTTGAAGTTGCATCTATTCATGTTAGTGTTCCCGGCCCTTATCTTGTATCACAATATCTTGAAGAAATTTCCCGAAACATTTCGGTGAAACATACCGGACCCGGGTTATCTCCCAATATTCTAATTACACGTGGTGACATATTGGTTACCTCCGGTAGCACCGGCAAGATCTTTTGTTGAGCATTAAGATACTCTTCGAATGCATTCACATCGATAAATTGATTGATAGAGCGAATCATGGTAGGCTGTGATAAATCAAAGTCGTAATGCTCTATATGTGGAAGCGTGGGTAGTAAAAGTGAGAGCTGAAGATAAAGGCTTTGAAAGATGTGCTGGAAATTTCCTTGGTGTTCAGATCCACGAGGAAAGCGATATAATAGGCGTATAATTGAACGTCAAATCTGCAAACTGTATTAATGATGTGAGATATTTCTCTTCGATTTTTTCTCTCTTATCATGGGCTCTTAAGTATTCTGACTAGCACAGCATGAAGTCACAGTACATGTGGTAAGAGGATAGTGTAATCCTGTGACTTATCTCCATTCCGATTCATCTTTTGCGGTATTACCTGCTCTGCATGATAGTTTTCGCATATCCAAACGTTATCTTTGTAACATAGCTTTATCTGTGATATGCGATCGTAAGATTGAACAAGATTGAACGACGGATATCATGCAAATGCAGGAAGAATCTGCGCTCACCGAATCGTGTCAAGTAGTTCCAGACAATAATCTATAATCAATTCCGTAGGAAGCGATCTGCGATGCATGTCTCGGTGACTTTGGGGGTAACGTAGTTGATAGTTTATTGCTAGGTGTTGAGACGGGGCCGTAAGGGGTGACATACTGACCCTCATTGCGACATCTACTGCTGTGTTCTCTTATATTTTGCTTTATGTCCTGCTTGACTTTATCTGTAGCTTATATGACACGTACCCGAGAGCGTTGAGTATATGGTATATTCTTTGGGGCTGCATTCTCATCTGAAGACGAAATCGGATTTGTAACGATGCATGCATGTCTGAGGGATCATTATCTGAATAGTGTACGTCGAGTTTTTAGGCCTCTCCGAGGCTTTTTAACCGTGTTATGAATGTGGCTTGCACAAAGAGAGCGTTGTGACCTGAGTAGCGATAAGGTCCCCAAGCAATACGAACAGCAACGTCCGACTCTAGAACGTTCTTGGAGTATTCTCAGCTCTTGGCTTAGAGTTGGAGTTACTTCTTGTAGTCATTTGCAGATGCGTGGTAGAGTGACATAGATGGCGGTATTGAGGAAACGTGTAGAGTTCGGCATGCTACATGCAGCAGCTCGGCATCCTAAAGTCCTGATTCAACCTTGGACACACTCCATAGTATGCTTTGAACGTGACACTGCTATCAAGAATATTGGCTGCAACAAGATAATCGAGCACAACTGGGCTCTCCCTTCACGCCCCCCCCCCCCCTTTTGTTTTTTCTTTTTTTTTATTATTTTGGCATGGGCTAGAGCCTAGATCACCGTGACTCTAGTACACCCAGCACAGCCGAAAGTCACATGATATACAAGACATGCATATTCATACTTTATAAATAACAATAGCATTTTTATTTCTCATTTATCATTCCAACGAAATTGCTTTGTCTTTAGAACCAGTTCATCAACTGATTGCTCCTTTTCTGGCCACTTAACGATTAAGTGTGAGGAACAGCATCAACTACTACCTCAGAAATTGTTTGAAATGAAGATAATCCACTTCAACAATGAGTTTCCCGAGGGACAGGTCGAGAATATCTTTCTACGACTTCGGATCTTTGCCAAAATTAAGCAGCATGTTCTCCTTCGGCAATTTCTTCTCGAAACAACCTCGGTGATTCGAAACGAAGTGCATGCGCTGCCCGTAGATCAGCGAAAGTTGTTTCCTCCTTTCAAAAGCGTGCTGGATCTCGCTTCACTTGAAAATATGCGAAGATTCCCGTTGGGTAGTGCGGTAGAAGCCGTGTTGACAAGCGTGGTGGAGTTGGGTCTTTTCATTGGGTAAGGTTGCACCTGTGATATTTTGCGGTCAAGAAAAACAAGCGGAAGCTCAAAGCTAAGAACAAGCCAGATACTGTGAGAAAAATCCACAAGACTTCTCATTCTCATGCTACATGGGTTTGGGAATAGGATTCATATGTGCAACTGCTGCGGCTACTTCTTCTAGCTTGACAGATTTGCCACATGCTGGAGCAGAATGCATTCGAGTTGCGCTTAGAATCGGTATCTTGTCAGAAGAGGTTTCGCAAAAGATAGAGCCGCAGGATCCAACTACAGCAGCAGAAAGTTGGGCGAGGCACATTTCCGGCCTCACCGAAGAAGAAATCTTGGAGGAGTTAGAGCTTTTCAACCTAAGTACGGTAAGTCTGGTTAAATCACTGATCCCTATATCCTTTGAGGAGGTACAGCAACTAAATATGTTTCAGAACAACCCGCTTCCAAGCAAGATCTTCATCAGCGCCGCAAGCGAGGGAAGTGTCATAGTTAGCGGACCACCATCGAAGCTACAGAAACTGTTCACATGGTCCAAAAAGCTTAGATACACGCGATTCGGAAGTCTCCCTGTGTATGGCTCTGTGTGTCATGCACCACATTTGTATAATCGCACGCATTCTTCACAAATACTGGCAACTCTGAACCCCGCATTCGGCAATCGGGACTTGGGCCGTTCAGTACATCTCTTATCACAAGAGGACGGCCAACCTATCCAGGGTAGCACTCCCAAAGAGCTTTTGGAGCAGGTGGTTATGTTGATTCTGACAGGCCAAATCCGCTGGGATAGTGTAAAAACGAGTATCCTAGAAGAAATCAAGTCCGTATCCGCACATAATTGCCAAATCTACAACGCCGGACCATCTCAAATGACTTACGGCTTAGTCTCAATGATCTCAGAGATGAGCCAAGATTGCAAAAGTGAAGCCATTAATCTAAAGGCATGGATCATGGCCGATCCAGAGGGACCGACATTGGAGATGGCAGACAGTAAGATTGCAATCGTGGGCATGTCATGCAGATTTCCAGGAGGAGCAGATGATCTCGACCTTTACTGGGACATTCTCAAGGAAGGTCGAGATGTTCACCAGAAAGTACCCAGTGACAGGTATGACGTTGACAGCCATACAGATCCGACAGGCCAACGCCGTAACACCAGTTTGACTCCATTTGGGTGTTTCGTAAATGAGCCCGGGCTTTTCGACGCTGGCTTCTTCAATATGTCACCTCGTGAGGCCGCACAAACGGATCCCATGCACCGATTAGCGTTAGTCACGGCTTACGAGGCACTTGAACAGTCTGGCTTCGTAGCAGACCGTACTTCATCCACCGCACGACAAAATATCGGAACCTTTTATGGACAAGCCGCCGATGATTACCGTGAGGTTAACGCTGGCCAGGAGGTTGATACATACTACATCCCAGGAGGCTGTCGAGCTTTCGCTCCAGGAAGAATTAACTATTTCTTCAAATTTTGCGGCCCTAGCTTTGACTGTGACACTGCTTGCTCATCGAGCCTAGCAACAGTTCAGATAGCCTGCACATCATTACTTCACGGCGACTGCAACATGGTTGTTGCTGGTGGACTGAACATTTTGACGAACTCAGACGGTTTTGCAGGACTTAGCCGTGGTCATTTCCTTTCGAAAACAGGGAGTTGCAAGACTTGGGACATTAATGCGGACGGGTACTGCAGAGCCGATGGGATAGGATCTGTGGTGATGAAACGTCTAGAGGACGCACTCAATGACAACGACAATATCTTGGGGGTTATCTGTTCATCTGCCACCAACCATTCTGCCGATGCTATATCAATTACACATCCCCATGCGCCTACCCAAGCTAGCTTGTATCAACATATCACGCGCGAAGCGGGCATTTCCCCGATAGAGGTGGACTTTGTCGAATTGCATGGTACCGGTACCCAGGCCGGAGACGCTACAGAAATTGAATCAGTCACCAGTATATATGCTCCTCAATGGCCTCGAAGAACTACTCCCTTAACCATTGGAGCCGTAAAGGCTAATGTGGGACATGGAGAGGCCGCCGCTGGAATCATGGCCCTGATCAAGGTTCTTCTCGTGTTGAAGAAAGGAGTTATCCCACGTCATGTCGGTATAAAAACAGCTCTCAATCCTTTGTTTCCAGATCTCGATCAACTCAATGTTCGCATTCCCTATGAAGAAGTTAGATGGGATAGAGATCCAACGCGTAAACGCTACGCAGTAGTGAACAACTTCAGTGCTGCGGGTGGAAATACTGCTTTGCTCTTGGAAGAGCCACCTCTCATATCAAATCCACTCGAGGATGTCAGAAAAGAGTACGTATTCGCAGTATCAGCAAAGAGCAAGATTTCCCTGAAGAGAAACCTCGAGTCAATGATCGCACATCTCGAACAAAATCCGTCTATTCGTTTAGCCGATCTGTCTTACACCACGACAGCCAGAAGAATGCACCATAATCATCGGATTGCAGTACATGGTAACAATCTCGGTGACATTAGAAAATCCTTAAGCAAGTATCTACCAACTGCAGAGACTCACCGACCAATTTCCAACAATGCGCCATCCATTGCATTCACTTTTTCCGGACAGGGAACCTTCTATCCCCGAATTGGGCGGCAACTATTTGAATCACATCCATTTTTCAAAGCCGAGATTCTTCAGCTGGAAAAGATTTGCACACAGCACGGCTTTCCATCTGTTGTCCCCGCATTAGCTGAAGATTTCCCAGCTGACCACGAATTCGCGCCCGTCATCACACAACTTACAATCCTGTGCGTGCAAATCGCACTCTGTCGCCTCCTAGAATCTATCAACATCAGGCCTAGCATTGTAGTCGGCGCGAGTCTCGGCGAATATGCCGCTTTCTACGCTGCAGGTATTCTATCAGCGAGTGATGCTATTTTCCTCGTTGGACGCCGGGCACTGCTCCTACAGGAACTCTGCACACCAAATACACATAGCATGCTAGCTGTGACTGCTACCGCTGAGTGGATCGCCGAAATCGCGGAAGGCAGACCATACGAGCTTGCCTGTGTGAATAGTCCAGATACGGTGTGCATCAGCGGCCCCATTGATGACTTAGCCGACATGCGGACAAGGATTGAATCCCTTGGGCGTCGTTGCGTTCAGATCCGTGTGCCGTTTGCGTTTCATTCATTTCAAATGGACCCTATCCTTGACAAGTATGAAGAAGTTGCTGCTGGGGCCACCTTCAAAGCACCGACAATCCCGGTCATCGCCCCGTTGCTGGGTGATTGCGTATTTGATGGCCAAACCATTAATGCATCATACATGCGCGAAGCTACCAGAAAGACCGTTCGTTATACGGAGGCTATGAACAAAGCATTGGAGATGGGATTGATCGATAGCAAAGACACGGCTTGGATTGATATTGGCCCGCAGCCAATATGCTGTAACTTCATCAAATCTGCTATGCCTTCACTGGCGATAACAGCAGCATCGCTCAAGCGAGATGAGGACAATTTCCGCACCCTCTCTGAGACCCTGGCACAAATGCACAATGCAGGTGTAGATATCGACTGGAATGCATGGCATTTTCCGTTTGAGAAGAATCTGAGACTCATTGATTTACCTGCATACAAATGGAACAACAAGAATTATTGGCTTCAGTACAACGGTGATTGGATGTTACATAAAGATCAGATGCCAAGAGCAGTTTCGCCGGGGATTGAGACGGCTTCCACGTTGCGAACATCTCTCGTACACCGTGTAGTGCATGAAAAGGTTTGGGCGGAGGGTGCAGAGCTTGTGGTTCGGTCAGATTTGATGCAGCCAGAATTTCTGGAGGCGTCCAGTGGTCATCGAATGAATGGACACAACGTTATCACATCGGTAAGTAACCATTTGATTCTCACACCTCCTTTCTCATATGAGCTTATCTGATGGCTCTGTAGTCTATCCATGCCGATGTAGGATTCACCCTCGCTGCACACCTCTATTCTCTGATGAGACCGAAAGCACCAGCTCCCGGTCTTGACATGAAAAACCTCCAAGTTGAGAAAGGTCTTATCGTCTGCCATGATCAATCCCGACCACAATGGATAGAAGTTCGCGCCGTGGCTGACCTCACGTCCTACTCCGTGAGCCTGTCCTGGTATAATGTGGACCAAGGTGGTGAAGCTACAGATGAATTTGCCACGGCTACCATTAAGTATGGAGACAATGAAGAGTGGCTAGAAAAATGGTCTCATCATACCCATCTAGTTTCCAGTCGCATAGATGCTCTTGATCAAATGGCCAACCAAGGGATCGCAAACAAGCTATCGCGGGACATGAGTTATATGCTTTTTGGTAACCTGGTTGACTACTCTGAGAAGTACCGCGGCATGCAGTCGGTAGTCCTAAATGGACTAGAAGCCTCTTGCATGGTGACTCTTAGTAGCGAAACAAGCGGGAAATGGCATGTAGCTCCACATCATATCGATAGCGTCTTCCATATTGGTGGGTTCGTCCTAAATGGGGGCAACGCGACCGATGTTCGGAAGAACTTCTTCGTCACACCCGGATGGAAGTCGCTAAGAATCGCAAAGCCTCTAGTCCCCGGTAGTCACTACCGGTCTTACGTGCGGATGGTGCCTCAGCAGAACGAGCCGGGGTTCTTCAAGGGAGATGTTTATGTTCTGCACGGCGACAGCATCATTGCTTTGATGCAAGGGATGACCTTCCGGACATTTCCACGCATTCTGCTGAATTCTCTATTCTCTCCACCAGATCTGAAGCAGAAGCCAACGGAGCCTGCTATCCATCCAGTCAGTGCAAAAAAGCCAGTTTACGCTACTCCACCGTCCACTCTTTCCTCTACGTCTGCTCCTCCGACTTCTTCAGCTTCTCCAACTCCTGCTCCACCTCCGCTAACTTCCAATCCATCCACTACCTCCAAGGTAGATGTTTCCATTCAGAGCTCTGATAATTCCGCTCCACCAACTTCCCAACCTGTGTCCTCGGGCAATCCTACAGTTACGGCAGCGCTCAAGCTCATCGCCACAGAGACTGCTTTAGACATTGCGGAGCTTACAGATGAGACAGAATTCTTAGCCATTGGCGTCGACTCCTTGCTCTCGCTTGTTCTGTCCGAGAAGTTCGCGGCGGAGCTCAAAATTGAAGTCCGCTCATCTCTATTCATCGAATGTCCTACGATCGGTGACTTGAAGAATTGGTTGACGGAATATTGCTGAGGCAGTTGGCATATGGAAATAATGTTGTCATCCTGGAAGTGGTACTATGGTCCTCTAAGTAGGCATGCATGTTTTAAGATTACAAACAAGAAGATTGATAGAACATCATAATTAGCAGTCCGTGTATAATTCGGGTAACGCGTTGTGTCGTGTCTTTACGCGCTGAGCGCTAAGCTTGCGCTTAACCTTATTCTAACAAGGCTAGATGTGGCTGGTGGTCTCCCCAAGTAAACATAAATGTGGCTTGGCATCACTTGATATTGCTTTTCCTGACGTGCAATGGCATCTTCCTGACCTCAAATATCTACGCAATTGAGCAAAACACAATGCTCCTATCCCGCCTGCTAAGATTATCAGTGCTTGGGTGAATCCTCTATTGTTCAACTCACGGCTTTCCATCTTATTGCAATGACACTGAGGTAAAACGCGTGCTGCCGTCTTGCCGCTGATACGCCTTTCATTATGCATGTGTCCCGTCAATAGGGTACTAATAATCCACGCAAGCCACTGAGTTTGATCCAAGCAAGATGTCATGATGCTTGTTGCCTACAGGATGGTAGTGGCTGCATCTCATTAGAGATGTACGTTCTCATCTTACCCAGCTCTATATGGCGTAACGCTGCTTCCATCATAGTGAATTGCGAAAGCCGAATGCAGGTCTATCATTTGCTTGATTGATAGACAGAACCGTAGGCAAGCTGACCGTAATGGAAAGCAAATATCGGAGCAAAATGGCCGACGGAACAACTATTGGGCGATCTATATGAGTATATGAGTACAGAAGTTCCAATCTTGGTTGGTTGTGTAACAGTGTGGCAAGTACGACCGAATCATTATCGTGTATTCACGCTACCAATTTGGGTGTTGATTTCTTTCTTGTGTTTCACTCTCTTCCATCTCTCTTCGACTTTCTCCTAACTTCTTCTACCTTCCTTTACTTTTCGCGCCGTTTTCCCTAACAACACTCCATTCTGCTTCATCTTAAACGCGACCTGTGAACCATTGACGCTCACATAACTCTTCTCATCCGTTCCATTTCAAACACAAGAACGTTGCTTTATCAATCTTTCTATATATATTGAACGACTGCAGACGAAGAAGATCGATAATCCGAACTCGGGCAGCGAGAAGATGGGAAAGGAGGTGCCTCAAGAAACTCATTTTACTCCGACCGGAGATGAGACTAATGCCACAACCAATGGTCAGGTACCCAAAGAAGTCGTTGATGACACAACTTTAGCAGAGAATGTTCGAAACGAAGATGTTGAGCCTGCCAATTCCTCCTCCACAACGAAAGATGAAGACGAGGCGGCGTATCCCCACGGTCTCAAGCTTGTTTTGATCCTAGGAGCACTATCTCTTGCAATCTTTCTGGTTGCGTTAGATCAAACCATCATCTCAACGGCCATTCCGTCCATCACAGATCAATTCCATAGTGTGCAGGATATCGGATGGTACGGGAGTGCGTATCTTCTGACTACTACGGCTCTGCAACCTACCTTCGGAAAGATTTACACTCATTTCAATGTCAGTACAATTGGCAATATGAGTTGTTTACTTCGCTGAGAGAATCTGACCCTGACTTATTCTAGAACAAACTCGTCTTCATCGCTGCCATCTGTTGGTTTGAACTTGGGTACGACTTGTTGCTCAAAGCTCCTGACAATATGATGCTGATTTTGTACTGACGGCTTAAAGCTCCCTTATATGCGGAACGGCGCCATCTAGTAAGGCTCTTATCATTGGACGGGCTGTAGCGGGCATCGGAGTGGGTGGGCTATTTTCTGGTGCTGTCAATATCCTCGCATTCTGTTGTAGGTAATCCTACAAAGTAATTCTACATATCAAGAGGCTGACCTCGAAATAGTACCCCTGCGAAAACGGCCTGCTGCATTTGGGCTTGTCGCGTCTATGTGGGCTATTGCAAGTGTGGCAGGTCCGCTGCTTGGAGGAGTCTTCACTGATAAAGTTTCATGGCGATGGTGCTTTTACATTAAGTATGTTCCACTATCGACCAAACACGACAAGGTCTAGACTTGCTAATCACATTTTATAGCCTTCCCATCGGTGCACTTTCCATAGTCGTTATATCTTTCGTCCTGAGAATCGATACTGACAAAAACCCCGAGAACTTGACAATCATACAAAGAATCCTTAAGCTCGATTTGATAGGCGCAGCGATCTTCATACCAACTATAATCATGCTTCTCTTAGCTCTTCAATGGGGCGGAAACCAGTATCCATGGAACAGTGCCACGATAATTGGGTTATTCTGCGGTGCAGGGGTAATGGCATGCGTGTTCATCTTCTCTCAAATTAAGCTCGGCGAAAAAGCAACTCTACTACCACGCCTCTTCAAAAATCGAAATGTGGCTCTCGCTTATGCCTTTTCATTCTTCTTTGGAGCTGGATTCTTTGTGCTCATCTACTATCTAGCGATCTACTTCCAGAGTGTGAAAGGATCAAGCGCTACACACGCTGGTATCCAGCTACTACCACTTCTTGTGTCGAGTATTATCTCTTCTATTATTATTGGTGGACTTATCACAGCCTTTGGGCAGTATGTTCCACTCCAGATAGCCGGCATGGTTCTTTTCTCCATTGGCGCAGGCCTATGCACAACCCTTGATCTCCACACTCCAATGGCGAAATGGTTTGGATACCAAGTTCTCACCGGTTTAGGCGTCGGAGTTGGTTTCCAAGGAGCAATCGTTGTCGTGCAAGCAGTTCTCCCGCTCGACGATATCCCTGTCGCTACAGCCATGGTTTCATTCTTCCAAACCCTCAGCGGATCACTCTTTGTTGCTGTAGCTCAATCTTTGTTCCAGCATGGCATTACGAATCGAATCCAGAAAGAAGCACCGGAACTTGATCCTCGCATCTTTCTTCAGGGAGGAGCGACGCAGATCCGACCGATTCTAGCAAAAATTGGTGCAACGGACAAGTTGCATGTGGTCTTACAAGGATATGTTGATGGCCTCACGCATGCCTTCTGGATTACGACGGCCTGTGCAATTGCAGGGTTGCTTGTATGCTGTGGGTTGGACTGGAAGAGTGTTAAGGATAAGAAAGATGAGGGATCTGCAGTGAGGGAGGCAAAGAGCGCGGGAGAGGTAGGAGAGAAAGGAGAGGTCAAGAATGAACAGGTCGTCAACCGAGTTATTGATTGAAGAGATTGAAGAAAGTCGTGATTCGTTTAGGCTGCTGGTAGGTAACTAGGAGCGACACTAAAATTCCTATAAAGCTTGTACACTAATAATGGAGAGATGGCGATGTTGAGGATGTTAACTGGCTATGAGATTCACGTATACTATCACATTGTATTATAAATTAGAGGTCCAAAGGAATTTGTTAGCTAATGAATGTAACGATATATTTGCTGTCAATCAAGCTGCTGTCCACCTATCATCGATGCCAAGTAATGCCAGCCAGCCAGCCAGCCAGCCAGCCGGTTGGTTGAGTCTTGGTTACTTAGTTTGCGGAACTCGTGGTTCATGTCGTCCCGTCCGGCATGCATGCATGCATGCACACTCGCGACAGACAGACAGACAGCAAATGTTCAATTTAACTTGACTAACCATGGAATTCCAGTAACTGCGAATATAGCGAAAAAATCAAGGCGAGGAGTAACCGGGCACCCCCTTTCCACAGGCTAAACTCAACGTACGTCGTCGTCGTCGTCGTCGTTCTTTCCTGCGCTCAAGCTCAGCTCGGCAAGGTTCGACGTGAATACTGCATGCGTACGTTCTAAACTCGGTATTGTGCCATCAGGGTAGAGGTCGCAGTCTGCTTTCTGGAAAAAGTTTCATGGTATTGGATGAACACCCTGCATATGCGGCAAGATAGAGTGGCGTGTATTGGTATTATGAGGTGGGTGTCATATTTTGTAATTACTAACTATAAAGTTGTCATATCTAACTTATCTAAAGTTGTGCGTTCTGTAAAAACTTCCGCATACACTCTCTCTATTTATCTCTACTCTTATCCATCCCCCCCCCCCCCCCCCCCCCCCCCCCCCCCCCCCCCCCCCCCCCCCCC